>PVKA01041948.1:0-17623 GCA_004027165.1 Ctenomys sociabilis
CCTTCCCCTCCCCTCCTCCCCTCTCCTCTCCTCTCTCTTTCTCTCTATTTTTCTTTCTTCTTTTCCTCCCTTTCTCTGCCTGAGTTTTTTAAATCAGAGTTTTTGAAAGTTTAGGACAAGTAACCTTCAGATATATGAACTGTTATTAACATTAGTTAGGATCTGGTCTTCTTCTATCACCATTATTTAATCAGAATTGTACCAAGTACATGTATTTTTTCCAACATGCAGAGTAGTGAGGGATTTCTGCTGTTTTATTCATGCTTTTCCAGCATGTCTCAAAATGTGACAAAGCTCTTTTCTTCTGTATCCAACCATACCATTCTCCTCCTACTCACTGGTGTGATAAGCCAGATTTATTGCATGTGCTGCTAAGACAGCCAGGAAATGAAGACCCTTAATCCAAGGCTGCTGTACTTCATTTTAATACCTCTTCTATTTAGCACCTTATTTTCACCACTGCTGTCTCAGCCATGATTCCAATTTGGATTAGTTCATGTCTAGGTGTGTGTGTGTGTGTGTGTTTGTGGTGCTGGGAATTGACCCAATGGCTTTGCATATGCTAGGCAAGTGCTTTACCACTGAGCTACAACCCCAGCCCCTATTTTAAACATTTATTTTTAATTGCCAAATATTGTACATATTTATGGAATACAATTTGATATATATGTATATATACATATAAATTGAACCAATTAACATGTCATTCAACTTGCACACTTACTGTTTTTGTGGGCAGAGTGCTTACATCTCCTCTGAGCAATTTCAATTGTGTAAAACATGATTTTAACTAAAGTGATGGGGCTGGAGAATAGATGCCTGGAACTTAGTCAGCCTGACTGAGTCGAGCTCTGCACAACTTGGCCAGTGTTTCTGGATCCTTCTGCACCTCCCAACTCACAGAATTTACATCCTACTCTCTACTTGCATAAGTTTGTGGGTCTGGATTCTGCATAAAGTGAGACCATGCATCACTTGTCTTTGTGTGTCTGGTTTGCTGTATGTAGCACAGTGCTCTCCAGATTCAACCCCTTACTAGCAGGGGCAGAATGTCCTTTGTCATATGATTTCTACTTCCAGTAATTGTGAATGGGCACATAATAAGCCTCAATGTATTTTTCAACCAAATGTCCATCACCTTCTCTGCTCCTCTGATGAGCAGATTTTCCTTTGTGGTCTGGGGCATAGGATGTACTTCAGGCACCCAGCTGAGCACTGCTGTGTCTTATCTCACTTCTTCCTCATAATAACTCATTAAGTAACTCAGTAGGTACCCACAAAGGGGGTAAACTGCTTGCAGACCAAAGACCTGGTCTCTGTTGGAAGTGGACCTAGAGCTTAAACTTTCTGATTTCAGAACCTGTGACCTTAATCGCTGCACTGTGTTATCTTCTCCCTACCACACAGAAACTTGCTGATAGCTCATGAAAATCTGCTGATACTCAGGCACACGTTTTGAAAGGTAGCAATGTCCATGAATCTTCTTTTTCAACTAAGTCTAATGCTTCAAGATCGAGGTCAATGAAGCCTTAGAATTTACTCCTTTCACATCTCACCGACGTGAGCTGTGCTTCTTTTGAAATTACTGTCAAGGTGAGAGCCTGCTACTTGAGTGCATTTCATGTTTGTGCCACCCAAGGTCTCCTGAAGGTCAAGGGAAAACATTACATATCCAAACAAAGATTTTCCTAGGCTTTTCTAGACAGAAATATTGGAAATGGGAAACTCAGAAAGTTAGTGTTTTAATTTTGTCTAGGTGTCCCCCGCAAAGCCTCCTGTAGTCTTGGGGCTTCTGGAGTTTGTGATTGATTACTGTGGGTGTGGATGCTGCACTTGCCCTGGGGCAGGTAATTTGCATCTCCTTGTAAAGGGGGAAGAGAAGCTGGCTGCTTGAGCTGCTGCTACTTCTCCCTGGGCTTTTGCTCTTTGCCACCACCATGAAAGGTGTTCTCTACCTTGTGCTGCTCTGCCTTGGACCCAGCTGAATATGGACTGAACCCTCCAGTAACCATAAGCTAAATAAACCTTTCCTTCCTTCATTTTGAGTGTCACGTATTTTTCCCAGCAACAAAAGAAGAGTAACTAAGATAGACACATGATTCTTTTGGAGTAATGATTTCTAATAAGACAGTGGTTACTTACCTAGTTTTTTTTTTTACTTTATATTTAGGGGATAAATAAAAACCAGGAAAAACAGGGTCCTCAATTTTTAAATTATAAATAAATTAATTTGATACAGAGTCTCACTATGCAGCTGGAACTTGTAGTGGTCCTCCTGTTGCAGCCTCCCCAGCACTGGGATTACAGGTATGCACCACCACGTCTGATTTTGGTGGCCTGCTCAGCATGGGGCTGGCACTGCATGGAGTACCAGGGATCAATCCCAGGTCCTTGTGCTTCCCAGGCAGGTAGGTGCTTAGGCAACTAAGCTATCTCCCTAGCATCAGGGAGTGAGCCACAAGGACCAGGGAAGCTGAACATAAACCCAGGCACCAGGCATCCTGAGAGGCACAGACTATGGTTTTGAATGCAGTAAGGCTGAGCTTGCCTTAAATTGAAGGACTAACCTGATCAAGTCACTTCATCTGACTGTATTTCCTGTGTCTGCCTCTACCCAGGGAGGAGGCTGGAGCAGCTGCAGCTATAATATTTGATTTTAGGTGAAAGAATATTGAAGCTCATTTTTGAAGAAGTACAGGGAGAGAAGATAGATTGAACAAGAGAAGAAAAATTATAAATGTGGCTGATAAGCAGAAAATGATTCCATAGATATGGACACTGATTCATATTTACGGGAGCTGTTGGCTCTCTGTCCTTCATCACTGCGCCTACATCTGCTTCTTCTCTGGCTCAGAGCTACGTTGCATTTGTGGTGATGCTGATTTCTCTGTCATCGCTGAGGTGAGTGGGCTGAGCCACAAAGGCACTGTGGTTCCCTGCTCTCCTTGCCTTGCTGGCAGTTAGGTTAGGGGACCCGATTCTGACCAAGCAGACCTAAGTGACAGAGGTCTCCTTGGGTAATGTCTGGGAAAACTCTTTCATGATTAAAAAAATGTGTGTGTGTGCATGCATGCACAATTCAAGTCCATGCTGCTCTTTCCCTTCCCGCTGCCTTGAACCTGGACTCTACCTGTGTAGCTTCAGTACCCATGTTTGCATCCCTTGGGTGACACAATGTGTGGACCGTGAAGGGTGGAGAGTGGAAGGAAAGAAAAAGCCCCGGACTCTGCTGGCTCAGTTACCCAGGTGACCCAGAGCCAGCAAGCATTTACTTCCATATAGTTGTGGGAAAAAAAAAATCTTAATTTCTTAAGTCCAATTGCTTGTTGTTTTCCTTTTGTATGCTGTATTTATAATGCATTTCTCACCTACCCAGAAAAGATGGATGAAAACATCTGTGCAGACTACATTAAGAGGAAACAAAAACTCATACTTCTGGGAAATAAACCTAAGTAAGAGAACCCTGAAGATGCAGGTCATATGGTGAGGTGGGGATGGGAGCAAGGGTTGAAGCCATAGACATTACTTGGGAAGTTAGGCATGATTGATTCACATAATGTGAGCGCTTGAAGATTGCTGATAGCACTTAGAAGAGCAAAGGTATGAAAAGAAGCCCTGTGAGTCTTAATTTAAAGAAAATTGGTGCAAATTCTAGGAGACATTTTTAATAGAGCCTTAAGTTCAGCATTCAGTGTTCCCCTGGTATTTTTCTGTGACAACTTCTGCAATATCTTGTATTTTCAAAATGTATACTTCTGGGTGCATATTAAAAGATTTATTGAACCAAACAATCTGAAATTGAGGAATATTTCATTCTATAAGAGAGCTGGCTGTCATTCAGTGAGTCACACAGTGTCATGAGCTCTTGGTTGAAGGAGGCTGTTTCTGTTCAAGGCCCTATGTGCTCCTGGATTGGGACACAATAAAATACAAAGGTGGATGTCATATGAGGCATTATTTTACTAATGTTGAACAAATCGCATTCAGTAATTGGTTAGAGAATGTAATCCTCAGGACATACATGTTGAAAAATTTAGAAATACAGGAGTGCAATGTTTGTAATTTTTTTCTCAAATCATTTGGCAAGAAAAAAAAATATATAGGTGTTTGATGGGGAAAGGTGGGAGATGTGGAGAAATGTTCCCATTAACAAGAGATTATCTGAGAGCTCATTGGACTAAAGAGCTTGCTTAGGCAGATGCAGGGGCTGGGAGTTAAATCCCTTGGCCTACATGCAGGCCCCACCCCTGGGGTGTGCTGAGATTGCAATGGAGACTGGGTGTGATGCCTCACACCCGTAATCCCAGAACTTTGGAGGCTGTAAATAGGCGGATCACTACAGGTCTGATCTATTCAGTGAGACCTACAGACCCTGTCCTAAATAAATAAAAAAAAAGTAGAGGTAGGAAAAGCATCTGGGTGTGTTCACTACACTGCTTTTGTAATATTTTGGTGTGTTTTAAAAATTTGAAAATAGCCGGGCATGGTGGCGCATGCCTATAATCCCAGCACTCAGGAGGCTGAGACAGGAGGATTGTTGTGAGTTCGAGACCAGCCTGAGCTACAAAGTGAGCTCGAGGCCAGCCTGAACAGCATAGTGAGACCCTGTCTCAAAAAGACAAAAAAAAAATTTGAAAATAACATTTATGAAAAGTTAGACCTTTGGGCTGGTCAGATAGTTCAGGGGACTAAATTGCCTGCTTAGACAGAGCACAGTGGCTGGGGTTTAGTGTCCTGCATGCTGTGCTGGCCCCACCCCTGGGGCTCACGGAGAGGCCTACTGGGACTGGGTGTAGTGGCACACGCCTGTAATCCCAGTGCTTAGGAGGCTGAAAACAGGAGGGTCACTACAAGTCTGATCTGTGTAGTGAGACCCTGTACTAAATACAAAAAGAAAAAAAGTTTGGCCTCTGTCTGCACAGCCCCTCCAACCCCAACAATCAAATCCAGGGGCTGCACATATGAGGCAAGCACTCTGCCTTGAGTAGAGCTACCAGAGCTATTCTGTTCCTTTTATCTTTTTATTATTTGTTTATCAGGAACAAGCTAAGGCACTCCATAATCTTTCACAGAGCATCTTTCTGACTTTCTTTTTTTCATATGGGAGATCAAGCTTTGAGCTTTTCAGGCAGGTGATTAAGCCACTGAGCTATCTTCCTTGTCTCCCACCCTTTCTGATTGCCTCCTAAAGAACATACCCATCTGTGGTTACCTACTTTGGTTACTATCAGCCTGACTTCTTTTTTCTGTCAGTGCTGCTACCTCAAATGTTGAGTGAAGCCTTTGATGGAGTCAATTGCTAATTCAGAACTCAGGGTGGAGCAGTGAGACCCGATTGGTAGGAGGAGCAGCCTGTTGACCTGTGCAGGGCTTTCCCAGCCCAGCACAGGGTAGGGTACACTTCCATGGTGGGTACACAGGAGCACCATTCCTCTACCTGTAGAACTGAATTCTTAAGCAGAGCAGATACAGATTATGTGACTATTTAAAAACAACACATATCCCTTCTCTTTTTTAAAACTTCCTTGTTCATTCTCAATGCTTATAATTCATTTTGCACCCTCTTGTCTTTTTCTCTTCCATCCTCATTTCCCACTTGCCATCCTCAACAAATTCTGGAGATTCTTGTTCATTAGTATGTCACCTCTTCACCTGGTGTTTTCCTGAGCACATGAGCCACCTTCATGCACAAAATCTAATTTTCCCCCGCTGTGGCTTCTGGTTTTCTCTTTTTTGTTCTTTGTTAGTCTTTGCCCATACAGAAGACAGGGGATCTTTCAAAACTAAGTTAGACTGGACTCATAGCACCAACCCCAATAAAGAAAGATGCACAGTGCCACCAAAAATATTCATGATTGCTAAACCAGCTCTCGAAAAATTGCTAGAGGACGCCATAGAAACAATACCGAGATTCACCGAGTTAAAGAATTGACTCTTCAAAAGAATAGACAAAATAGCCAAATCCGCAGCCAGCTGACTTAACAAAAAATAAATAAATAAAAGATTCAAACCCTGGTTTGAGTCATTTATTTATTTATTTATTTATTTATTTATTGTTATAAGTAGTTTGTTGCATTCCAATTAAACATGGAAACCATAAATTGAAATGGGCACTGCTGAAACAGAAAATATTATTAACAGCTGCTCTGCAAAACTGTTTGGAAATAAATTGTAGAATTCAGAAGAGATGGATAGATTTCTAGATGCATGAGTTTCTAAAACTAAATAAAGAAGATTTAAAAACCATGCATAACCCAGTGACACACAATGAAACTGAAGCAGTAATAAAGAAACCAGTCCACAAAGAAAAACTCAATTGTGGATGGATTCACTGCTGAACATTTTGATCTTAATTTCATTGCCTTACAGTTGGAATGTGCTTTATTTTCTAGGATCTTGAGGTGTATCATTAGGTTATTTATTTGGGCTTGCACTATGTTGTGATATAGATATTCACTGACATAAACTTCTGTATTAGGACTGCTTTTATTGTGCCTCATAAGTTCTGACGTGTTTTCCTGGCACTATGATGTAGATGTAGAAACTGCCTTATTTTAACCCATTATCTGGTGAAAACTGCATTGTTTACTTCCCACACATGGGCAAAATATCACTGTTGATGCTGCTTTGATTGTGGTGTGAGATGACAGTACGTGGAGTATAGTTTCAGTTCTTTTACATTTACTTCTTACTTTGTTGGTTAATATGTGACTTATTTTGGAGAAAGTTCCATGTACTTCTGAGAAGAACATGTATTCTGCTGTTGCGTAGAATACTGTAGGTACCTGTTAAGTCCATTTGAAAGTTTTGTTCAATCCTGATATTTCTTTGTTGCGTACTTTCTAGTGGATCTGTCTGTGGTATGGGGTA
Source organism: Ctenomys sociabilis (assembly GCA_004027165.1). NCBI lineage: Eukaryota > Metazoa > Chordata > Mammalia > Rodentia > Ctenomyidae > Ctenomys > Ctenomys sociabilis. Next base: position 6,871 of record PVKA01041948.1, read on the forward strand.
TTGAGGCTCCCATATAGTTGTGTTTCTGTTTATGTGTTACATTTTTTATGTTCATTGATATTTGTTCTATGAAATTGAGTGTACTGTAGTTCAGTGAATATATGTTAATAATTTTTATCTTGTTCTATTAGATCATTTCCTTAAGCAATAGGTAATGACTTTCTTTGCTCCTTTTTTTTTTTTTTTTTTTTTTTTTTTGGCAGAACCAGGGATCGAACTCAGGCCCTTGTGCTTGCCAGGGAAGCACTTATTCCACTGAGCCATCTCCCTAGCTCTCTTTGCTTCTTTTGATCAGTTTTGGTTTAAAGTCTGAATATAGGATGGATACATGTTTTTTGTGCATTTTCCATTGCTTGAAGCATTGTTTTCCATACATTGACTTTTATTATTTTCAGTTATTTTGGGGGGATGATTAGATGTATTTCTTGCATAAAGAATTCTATTTGACTTTATTTCTTGATCCATTCTGGAATTCTATAATGTTTAGGGCTTAATGCTTTACTTCAAGCTCCCTTGGACTTTAAAGTTTATTTTGAGAAGTCTGCTCTAATTTTAATTTACCTTTATAAGTAGTTTGTGGCGTTTGTCTTACTGCTTTTAAAATCTTCTTATGTTGGGCTTTGGGGATTCTGACTGCTATGTACTATGTAGAGGTTCTTTTCTCCTTCCACCTTATATTTATTTATTTATTTATTTTGTGGTTGGCTAAGCCCATCCTGGGGGGCAGAGCTGGTGCAGCATGTGGTCCTGGGGATCCACTTGCGGTCTCTGCACACTGCCTACACCTGCCCAAGCAGGTGCTTTAGACTGCGGAGCAGTCTTGCCAGCCTGAGGTTCTTTTCTGATTGTGGCTATTTGGGATTCTATGTGCTTCACTTATTTGTATGTTAAATTATTTTCTCTTATTTTGAAAGTTTTCTGGTATTATTTCAGCAAACAGCTTCTTTGTGCCATTTGTACTGTTCTTTTCCTTAATTCCAACCAATCCTAGATTAGTTTCCTTTGCATTACCCTGGAGTGTTGGACCCATTGTTCATGCTTTCTGTTGTTTTCAAGGCATCATCTATCAATTGGTCACTACCCACAGCCCTGTCTTCTAGTTCACATACTCTGTCCTCCTATTGGTGCCCATAATTTCAATAGAAATTCTCCTGAATTTTGACTTGGACCATTTTCCTGGACTCTAATTTTTTCCATTCTGGTCAGTCAGGTTTTACATCATCATTTCATATAGTGGTGCTAGCTTTTCACTAGTACCATTTATCATTTTGTTTATTTGGCTCAATCTTCCTTTGCTTATATCTTCTGCAAGTTTGCCAAATTCCTCATGTTGTTTTGTTATCTCTCTTGATATTGTTTCAAATAATTCCTATGTGTGGATTTTGTGTTTCTCCCTTTCAGTTCCCATGGATCAGTTTAGGTAGAGTTGAGCATCCTTGGAACCCTTTTGTTCACCTGGTCTCCTATCGTTATTGTCAAAAACTTACTTGGTTTGGGGGTGGAGGGTCACAATTGCTCTTCCTTGTTGTCCTCTGGACACAGCCAGTTGTCTTTGCTTTGGTTGCAGGAGCCTATCAACTCCAATTACTTAGGATGGGAGATTGTAATGCACTTGGTCCTGCACTTGGCTCTTCAGAAATGAGTCACACATTTTTAATGATCTCATCACAATACAGATATTGACATCCCAAGAAAACCAGAAAGTAGCTACAGCTCTGTCACTTTGGCTATATTAATAAAATCAGAATCAATTATTGCACTGAATACAAACTGAGTATTTACTAAACCTGGAGACTGGTAACATACCTACCTCTGTTAGCCACAAAAAAGAGACCTATAATTATAGCACAAACATCAAGACAAGCCAAATATTTAGATATTATTGACCTACACTAAATTTCTGCTAAATACAACAGCTTTATTTTTAATCACAACAGAATAGTGTTCCCCAGCAGTAGTATAAGCTTATCTAGCTATCCAATGACTGTTAAAATTAATAGTTATACTAATAAAAATCAGGAAGGTGAGGCATTAGAGAAGGAAAATAGCAGAGTTGGAAAATTAACCAATTGGATATTAGAAGGGGAGAAATTGAGTCAGGGGATTCTATAGAATGAAAGGAAATTACACTGCTAGAGAATAGTTTTAGAAAATAACAAACAAAAAAAAGAAAAAGATAAACAGGGAAAACATTATAAACATTGGAATAAAGGAAAGAATGAAATAATAATAATAATAATAATAATAATAAAAGATAAGAATGAAGAAAAAACATTGAAGGAGGAACAAGGCAAAGAAACTAAAAGAGCAAAAACAAAAAGCAGAAAAAAATCCCAAATTTTCAAAAAAATAAGCTCAATAAAATGAAGATCAGTTGATGAAAGCATTAGAATCCAATAAAGATGAAGTAAAAAATATTCCATGTTTCTGAATGAGTGGTTTACATCCAACGTCTGTTTTCCTTGGGTTCAGGGCTTAACAGTCATTTTTGCCAAGCTGAAGGCTGATAGGTTTCTGAGATGCACTTTACACACTTGCCTCTCCCAACGTGTTTGCTATCCTACCCAACGTATGTCCTCACTTCCACTGGTAGATGGGAAATGCCCTCTGGTTTCTGGTGGCCCTAGGACATGAGGTGGGTGTTGGGTAGACTTTGGACTCAATGTTGAGGGCCACAGGACCTGGTTACTTTTGTCTCTCTCTGGTTGTTGTCCTTGTCCAACATCAGTCGGTTAGTCCTTGCCTCTACTGCCCCATGCAAGGAAAGAGCAAAATGTACAGCCTGTGTGGAGTTGATGTAGTGTCACCCTTCTGTGTGTGTTGTGGTCCTCTGTGGCCTGCCGTGTCACTGGCTGGAGACACCGTCCATTACTGCTCTGCTTGTTTACACTGAGATGGTCACATGTGTTCAGGTTGAATCACTGTGCTTATAGGTTGGATATGTCCAATATTTCTGTCTTTTGATGTTTTGTTCTACACTACTGTGATTATTATTGTTTAGCAAAGCAACAGCAATCATATTGTAAAATTCAGGGAAAGTGATTAAAAACTACACAAAATGTAGACTGATGTAAAAGGAGTCATTTTGGGCAACAGAAAGAAAGACAGAGGAGAAATGTTATCCAAAAGAATGTGCAGGGCCAGGAAGATGGTTCAGTGGAATAAGTACTTCCCTGGCAAGCACAAGGGACTGAGTTTAATTCCCAGTTCCACCAAAAAAAAAAAAAAGAAAAAAAAAAAAAAGAAAAATTCAATCAGTTTGAGTTTGAATCCAAGTAAATTGAATGTTTCAGTGCGACTTTAAGAATTGCCAAATGAAGATACTCCTTTCATCAAAGGAAAGTCCTATCCACAAGCTGGGGTGAACCTCAGTATTCCCTCATGCCTGCTTACATCAAGCTACTGCTCTTTGATTTTGTGACATATGAAAGAGGTTCTTTTCATAGTTAATCTCTTTTCTCTTCTGCTATTTAAAGTAGGTGTTTGGACTATACTTTATTTCCTGGAGAACAAAGAGCATGAAAAATTGTTCTGAAGTTTGAAATTGAGTACAAAGTTTCTTAAGGGAGAGAACAGACATGCTCACACAGACACACAAACACACACACTCAAACACAGTTATTCATGCATGCTTTTTTAAAAAATGATTTGGTACAGGGTCTCACTGAGCAATTTGGACTTGTAGTAATCCTCTTGTTTCCAGCCTCCATAGCACTGGGATTACCAGCATGTGCCTCCACACCTGGACTTGGTGGCATGCCTGGGGGTGGGGCTGATGTGGCCTGTGGCACTGTGGATCAAACCCTGGTCCCTGTGTTTGCCTAAGCAGGTGCTACCCACATGTTTGTACATGTAAGTAAGTAAGTTTATGTAAAAATGAAGTAAACATACACATTCCACCTTGACTTTGGATGTCAATGTCAGATATGCTGAGGCACCCAGAGGACTGAGCCTTCCATATGCTGTAGAGAGGGTGAAGCAGTGTGACTCCCTGAACCTCCTGAGAGGTGAAGTTGTGGAAGAAGCATCCTGTCCCCTTGGAACCTCACACTTCCCAGGCAAATGGGGGGGGTGTAAGATCCCTAAGAGCTTGGGGGCTTCCCAGGAAGAAGAGATTCTCATCTCAAATAATACGGGAAGTGAGGGCCCCTGGAAGCAGAGGCCTCCTTATGTGTGGGGGCTGGCAGCCGTCGTGCACATGTGAGCTGAAGACAGGGCCTTTGCCCCCCAAATTCCCCTGGGATGCTTTGAGGGATTCCCATGCCCTCCAGGAAGGCCAGCAATGGGCAGGCAATTGAAGGAACATTTGCTGGGTGACAAGTGTGGCTTAGCAGGAGGACATGGGAGGGAAGATGCTTCAGTAGTGTTGACGTCAGTTCTGTGCAAAGACTGAACCTGCCAGAAGGGTTGGCGAAGTTACAGCAGCCTTGCATCTCTCTACCTGCCACCAGCTTCTGGGTTCTAGACACTGCTGCTGAGTGCAAGCAGCATCGACTGAAAGGAAAGCCTTTAGGGATGCCATGCCACTGCGCAGGTGATAAATGTTGTGTTTTCAAGCCAAGGGCAGGACTATTTGTTTATTTATTCATTTATTTTTGAGCCAGGTTCTTGCTATGCTGTACTCACTGAACTTGAACCCAGTTTGCAGCCCAGGCCGGCCTCCAACTCATAAATCCGCTGCCTCAGCCTCATGAGTGCTGCGATTACAGGTGTGAGCCACCAGGCCCAGCAAAGGCATGTTTTTTTAAACCAAGCTGTTTTTTAAACAAATTTAAATGCCCTATCATTTTATGTAGGAGTCCTAATCTATGAGTTGGGTCCTAGAAACAGAATTTCGTTTTGCACATATGAAATTTATGGCTCACAAAATGTAAAAAAAAACATATCATATACTACACCTGGTTTTGATATACTTAATAGTGAATTAATTTATGTGTGTGTGTGTATATATATATATAACTGTTTATAACATTTCCTTCTACCCTCATGACAGAATACTGGTGCTGTTTTCCTAATTTCCTTCCCTCTGATCACTCTGCATCCTGTTTTCTGAGGAAAGAAAGGGACAAAACTGAGAATTAATTCTACTGTAGGAAATCAGAGTAAAGCCTAAATCGTGGCATAGGCTTATAATCCCACCTCAGGAGAATTGAGGCAGGATTGCAAGTTCCAGTCCAAAGTGGACAACTCAGTGAAATCCTGCCTCAAGGTAAAAATGTAAAGAAAGGACTGATAACAGAGCCTCAGATAAAGGGCCCCTGGGTTGCACACTCAGCTCTAGGTGAAAAACGGTAGAAAACAAACGCTGTGAGTAACAAAAATGTGCATCCCAAAGAGGACTGTGAGGAGCTGCTCTGCCTGGGGTGGCCCGGCTGCCGGGCTGAGCCAGTGCATGTGTGCGTCCGTCCGCTCAGGCAGAGGCACTTTTTATGTGAAGTGAGCAAGGGGTTACCCGGCAGTGAGGGGCCATAGAAAAGACATATAAAAGGGACTATTCTTTAACCTTTTCCAGATCTGCAAGGAAATCCATTCAGACAGGATGTCATATAAAGACTTCACAAAGCTACACTCGCGTCATCACCAGCACCACCCCTAGTTTTAAGACAACAAGCGCTGCGGCTGGCTGGTTTCACTGCACGCGCCTCTCTCCACCGGCCGCTTTCTACCCACAGGCGCTGTTGTTATGCAGCACCACGCCGCGGCGTTCTTATTTCTTCTTCTCTTATAACGCACAAACCGAAATACTATTGCTCATAATACTGTATTCATTCATTCATCCACTCTTATCTGTTCAGCCTTCTATGATAGCAGAGGCAAAATACTGAAGAATATAATAATGATGCAATGTTTGGCCTTGCTCTTTCTATTTCATTTTTAATTTAATAATTCTAATCTGTGTCTATTTCAGTTTGTCTGCCTTAGATTGTGAACTCGTAGAGGGAAAGAAATGGAGATCATTTAATTTCTTTGTGCAGCTCTGTTAATAACTCCCATGGATCGTGAGAGTAATATTGAACCCGTTCCAGCTGCCAGCACAGAAACTTGAAAAGGATGTCTGAGAACTAACACTGCAGCAAAAAACTTGTGCAGACTTTTCCCTCCCGCTAAAAAGGATTTGAAGGACAAATGATTGGTCACACTCCTTCAGGTCAGGACAGGGGCTGAACATTCAGCTGTCCAGAACAGTCATTGAAATTCAATAAATAAGAACAATCCTTATTTCCCTAGGGAGCTGAAATCATTGTGCTGTGAACTCACAGGATCAGGGGGGAAAGGCTTGCAATTAGGAGGGCAAAAATAAAAATCTAAATTTAACTTAGCCAAAGTGGCCATTTCTTTTGTTCTTTGACCAAAGGGAGAGGTGAAGCAGAGGGTAGTGGGAGCTAGCAGCAGGGTGGGGGACGATGCCTTTCGTCTCAGTCTGAAATGTGTGAGAAAGAAGAAACATAAACCAAGAGACAGTTTGCAGTCTCCAACAAACCAGCCAGAACTGAGAAAATAAAAATGGCAAACCCTCTGGACCACTGAGAATGAGTCGAGGATTTCTTGTTTGCTCTGGGCAAGAAAATCTATTATCAGAAGACTAAAGCAATGCACAATATGATGGAAGAGCAGGGAGGAAGCACAAGCTCAGGGGTTACTCAAGTGAAGGCGATGGCTTTGGTGGGCCTTTGGCTCAGAGCCAGGGCACAGGGAGCCTGGAAACTTGGTCATTCTCGTTCATGCAGATTTTTAGTGTGTGGCATAGACACCAACATCGAAGACCCAACAAACGGTAAGGCCACCTAATCTGACTATATATTGTACTTGACATTTGTTTGTTCACGTGTCTTTGTCATTTTTCATTATATTATTTTTTAAGGGATTCAGGACTCTTATCCTAGGATATATCCCCTGCACCTTCTTATTTTTCATTTTGAGGCAGGGTCTCACTAATTGGTCCAGGGGCTTATACGAAATAAACTTTCAATCCTTTTGCCTCAGTCTTTCAGAGTAATGTGGTTTTAAATTATGTAAGGCCTTGCCTAGTTTATTCTATAATTTAATTTAAGGCCTATATAGTGAGAGTTTCCTATCTCAATGACTTCAAATACAGAGACCTGGAGGTCATGGTTTCTTTATACCCTGAGGATCAGGTGGTTGGAAACAGTGTATGCAACACTGAAAAGAATCAGCCCAAATCCCCTTGAATCAGGTAGCTGCAAAATGAGGGAGGGGTGAATCTGCTGGTAGTGTGTGCAGTAGGCAGCTGTTTTCTATAGAAATGTTAATTTGTGAGGTAGGGGTTCTAGAGATTTCTTAGTTACATTTCTCAAGTTGCTGAGACAACAGACCCAATACCAAAATTAAGAGAGGAAAGGTTTATTCAGCTTACAATTTGTAGAGATGTCAGTCTACAATCAGGTGGTTTTCAAGGCAGGGTGGCATAGTAGAGGAGCCCCCTGTTTATGACAGTAGAAGACAGCAACAGTAACAAGCAAAAGGGGAAGAGAAGCAGGCTTCTTTCTGTACTTTTTACCTTATCCAAGGTGTTGAGATTAGGGCAGTGCTAATCTAATCAGTGGACTGATTCATCTATCACTCACCCTTAATCCCAGCACTGGACAATGAACCAACCCCAAGATTGAAGGTTTTGTCGCTATATTCAGCCACCTCTGAAAAGCCCACTCCTCATGAGCACATGAGGCTTTAGGGGACATACAGATATGAACCATACATTCTTCCCCTGTCCTTCTAAAGGCTCATGTACATCTCTTCATGGAAAGAGCATTTAGTCCACCTCTAAGAGTTGCTGAGGTCCTAATAGTTTCAGCCTTGTTGAAAAGTCCAGTTTCCAAGTCTCCTTCAAGATCTAAGGCAAACTCTTAGCTGGGAACCTCTGTACAAGGAAAAGGACAATTAAACACTTCTAGAAATCCTGGCACAAGATAAACACTTACATTCCAAAAGTTACAAATGTAGATACACAGGAAAGGGACCAAAGCAAGTCCAAAATCTGGCAGAGGAAACATTAAGTCCTAGAGTATCTTGTGTAGCATCTGAAGGACATTGTGAGCACCACGTGCCCCTGCCCCTGTGGCCCTTCTGGTGGTTGTGGCTCCCATGGCTTCTCCCCTGGACCTACTCTGCTCCTTCCTTGCAGGTTTCCTCTAATGATCTATGCTCCTGGCTTTTTCAGCTTCTGGGACCTCCACTTCCCCTTTGGCTTCTCATTCACAAATTCATGCACTTCTCTCTCAGGAGCGTACTGTCTGGCCTCCCGGGCCTTCTGACATTTGAGTGGAAGAAATCCAGAGCTCCCCACTCTTCCACTCTTCATGCACCCAACACCAGTGACATGTGGATGATTCCAGGCCTGCTGCCAGCTGGAGCAGCGCACAACCTTTCCTCTTTCCCAGAAATCCAGCGCTTGGACCGCTACTGATTAGCACGACCCTAATCTCAGCAGCTGGGATAAGATAAAAGGGACAGAAGAAGGTTTTGTCTCTGAGATTAGGGCTCAGATGTTTGGCTGAGATTAGGGTGGTGCTAATCCAAAAAACCTAATGTCAAGGAGCAAACTCTCCAGGCTGTTGCCATTCTGGAGCATGATGCCCTTGGGGTTTTATTCTCAAGGCAAAATCTTTTACTTTTAAAGTTTTGAGCTTCACACGGTGGAGTTCTGTTGCTTCTTATGATGCCTGTGGGCTGTCTTTTCTATTGTTTTGCTTCTTCTCAGAAATCAAAATCTTCTCTGCTCTGCTCTGTCTGTGCAGTGTACAGCTTTAATGGATCTTCCTTTCTTGCCAAACTGACCACATTTTAAATCATTATACTGAGCTTTTTGGTCTTGATTCTCAATGTAAATCTAGCTAAAAGCACACAACAATAATCATGCCACTGCCTCAAAATTCAAAATCAAACTATCTTCAAATTTCTGCTACCATTTTAATTAGCCCAGTGCCCTTAATCTCATCCTCAGACAAAGCCTCTGGACATGATCAAAATGCACATAAACTTTCTGCCAAGTATTAACACACATCATCTGGCTTCCCGCAACCAATGCTGGCCGCTGGCCTTCCTTCCAGCAGAAACCTCCCCAGCCTGGTCTTTACTGGCAGCATTTCTAGAAGCCTTCTGGCCTTCTGAGCTCTGACAAGAGTAGCCCACATAGAACAGCCTACAGCCTTCCAACTCTATTCAGGCAGCACCTCGAGCCTTTTCCTGTCTCTTCCACGAGCCATTCACAAAGGCTCTTAAACCACATGGCCAGGTATAGCTACAGCAACAATTCCACTTCTCTGGCACCAAATTCTGTCTTGATTACTTCTCTCTCATTGCTGTGATAAAATACCAATGCCCAGAGTTAAAGGACTAAGCACTTATTTAGCTCACAGCCTGTAGAGGTTTCAGTCCATAAGCTGTTTGCAAGGTAGAGTGGCAGAGCAGAGGGGCATCTATGCATGGTAGAGGGAGGCAGCAAAAGCAACAGAGCAAAAGGGGTGAGAAAACCTTTTCTGTCCCTTTTATCTATCCCAGCTGCTGAGATTAGGGCGGTGCTAATCCAATCATTGGACTGATCCAGCAATCACTCAGTGCTAATTTTGGCAGTGGACAATGACTCAATCAGAAACTCTAGATTCAGTGGCCTCTGAGAAGCTAGCACCATGTGACCACTTGAATCTTGAGGGGACATCCAGACAGGAACCATAAGAGTGGATGCGATGAATAGAATTGGGAATTTGGATTCCAAGGTTTGGAATCAAGAGAGGAGAGTTTCTCTCAGTGTATTTTGTTGGGATTGATGGTGAGGCTAACAAAACAGAATCATTAAGAGATAAACAGTTTTAATTATGACAGAGAAAGTGCTATGGAGAAAAGGAAGTGGCTTCTTCAGTGGAAAGCAGCACAGAAGCTGGATGGAAGCCAGGAAGGGGCACTGCATGAAGCAGCCTGTGGGGGAGAAGACAAGGAGGAACATAGCACACAGTAGGACCAGAACAGAAGGTGCAGCTAGCCAGCTGTGGAGGTACGTATCTGCAGTCCCGGCACTCTTGCAGGTAGAGGCAGGAGGACTGAAGATTTGAGCACACACTGAGCAACTTATCAAGGCCCCCATCTCTAAAATAAAATGAATAAATAAAAATAAAAATCAGGGCTGGCAATACAACTTAGCACAAAGGCCCTTAGGTGGAATCCCAAGCTTCTCGCAACACACATACTGACTTCCTCAAAACTGAAATACAGGAGAAAAAAATTACCAAATGATCTAATTTCCACCTGTTATTCCATCTCAATGCCTGGAACCAAAATGCAAAGACAGCGTCAGCTGTGCGACAAAGAGATCACACTGCCATGGTCACAGATACTTCACCAGTGTAGGAATTGTCATTGGTGGGGTTATTTGTCACCTGGCAAGGGGCCCTCAAAGCCAGCAAACTCACTGCCCCTTTGTGGATCTGCTTGCTGGGTTGCAAGAGGAGGACTATGCAGTAGTAGCTCTAGTGTGAGTATGATCTCTGGGGACAGTATCTCCCTGCGTGTCCCTGCTCCTGGGCAGGAGGTCACTGGGGTGATTTTTTGGTGGGAAAAAAAGGGGCAGGAGAAAGGTGACTGAGAGACTCTGATTATTTGCCAGTTACTCCCAAGAAGCTGGCTCATTTTTCTGGCCACAGTGTCACTGTATAGCAGTGTAAAGCTTCACCTTCAGCCTAGAGCTCTCAGCCCCTCACCTCAGAGGGTGGCCCTGGGGTAGGATTCATGGTGCATTTTT
>PVKA01041949.1:0-17736 GCA_004027165.1 Ctenomys sociabilis
GGATGTAAAAAAAAAAAAAAAAAAAAAAAAACTTGTTCTGCCTTTTTGTCTCCCCTCCCCCTCTGCCCGCCCCATGGCCCCCCCAGACTGCCTGCGCGTCGGCTGCGCACCCAGTAAGTGGCTTCCCTCTTCTTCTGCAGAGACCTAAAGGGACTGGGATGCTGGACTCTGGGATTTGTGGGGGGCGTTGAGGTTGGGGGAGGACTAAAGGGATTTTAGGGGGTGCAGAATGAACAGGATGAAGCAGAAATGGAGCGTTGGCAGAGGGCCTGTGGTCAGGTTGCTCATTGGTGTCTGGGGAAGAGAAGACCAGGAAACTTTGTCGCCCAAGTCAGCAGGAGGCAAGGAAGAGGTAGACCTAAACGAGCTAGGTGACACCTGGGAACACTCACCATCCTAGGGCTAGGAGGTAGCTTTGAGGGGCTGGGAATATGCTGCTGCATGTCCAACAGTGGCCACAAGGGGGTAGGCGAGTCATGCAGAAAAGAAGATGCGTTCAGGAGAGGGGCGTGTGTACGCCCTTGAAGTTCGGCCCTCTGCTGCTCCTGTTTGCTTCTGACCAGTTCCTGCGGATTGGGGGTTCTTTCAAAGGTGCCTGTGAGGCTTGTTATCAAGGGTCAGAGAGAAAGCCAGTTGAAAGAAGTCTGGGCCTGCCCATATATGGCTGGGTGGAGGCTTGGCTTGTTTCTGTATGGCATGCCCTGAGATCAGGTGACCTGAGGCAGTATGAAAACTTGGAAAGCAGCAGTAGAGAAATCATGACTGGGGCCCTTGTTCTGTGTGTGTGTGTGTGTGTGTGTGTGTGTGTGTGTGTGTGTGCGCGCGCGGGGGGGTGGGCGGGGGGCATAGTGTGTGCACACTGGAGGCCCTTTAATACCAGCACCCTCAGCCCCACGAGGAGCATCAGGGGCTCAGGGATGATCTGAGAATGCTGCAAAGTTCAGCAACATTTGAAAGATAAGTATGTTTGATTTTAGACCCTGGAGATAATCTCAATCATGAAAAATGATCAGAATTCTTAAAATACAGAACATTCCCCACTGGCTGTGCCAGTTCTTTATGAACTGTGAGGGTGGTTGCATGGTCCAGAGGTAGGCAGGCATGTGCAGAAACAACATTGGGTCCCCTGAAGATGGGAAAGGTAGGTGTTTGGGTGAAGGGTGAGGTTGTGGGTGCACCTTTCCACTGGAGTGTACAGTTCTGGGAGCTCCTGAGTGTGTCAGATTTGTGATCATGTGCTGGGAATTTAGTTACTAGCAACACATGTTGCAGGTCCTTGGCAGTCTGGTGAAGTGTGTTGGTTGTAGGTGTGTTTGTGTATAGGGCCTGAGGATACAACTTCGTGGGCTGTATCCTCAGCACATTCTATATGAAAGCTACCTCTGTGTCCACATAAAGTGGCAGTCTGCAGGTCATCTGGGTTTATGAGAAAACTGCATGCACTCTGGGGGCTGTGAATGTTTGTCCTTGTGTGCACACGTGTGGGTGGCACTACCACAGGTCTGGAGTGGAGCATGAAACTGTCTTAGGGCATATGTAGGTTCATGCTCACCCCCCTTCCCCCCTTGGTGCTGCAGGTAAAGGCCCTGAGACACTCTTTGCAGGCCACAAGCTTAATGACAATGAGTGGCACACAGTGAGAGTGGTACGTCGTGGCAAGAGCCTGCAGTTATCTGTGGATAATGTGACTGTGGAGGGTAGGTAGCCTGGGCTGAGGGTGGTGGACACAGTTCTAGTGATCTGTACTTGCTTCTTGGTGACCACTGCCTTGTCTACTGTTCCTAGGGAATCATTCTAGTGAACTACCTCTGCCATTTTCTCCTCGGGGTGGTATTTTGTGGGGACCTGGAACCTAGGGACCATGTCAGTTCCCTGCAGGCTGCATTTCCCCAGAAGCCTGTTAGCCTTCCAGTGATGAGTTCCACAACTCCTGGAGCTGGGTTAGCATTGGTCCAGGACATCTCTACTGAGTATGTGGCTTCTTGTGAAGGGAATGTTCCTGGGAATTTGAGGCCCTACCCCAGATATGATCCCATGACCTGTGCTCCATAACCAGCCTCTTCATCTCAGTCTCCTGTTCCAAGCAGGACAGATGGCAGGAGCCCACACACGGCTGGAGTTTCACAACATCGAGACGGGCATCATGACAGAGCGGCGGTTTATCTCCGTGGTGCCCTCCAACTTCATTGGGCACCTGAGTGGGCTGGTGTTCAATGGCCAGCCCTACATGGACCAATGCAAAGATGGTGACATCACCTACTGTGAGCTCAATGCTCGCTTTGGCCTTCGTGCCATTGTGGCTGATCCTGTCACTTTCAAGAGTCGAAGCAGCTACCTGGCACTTGCCACACTCCAAGCCTATGCCTCCATGCACCTGTTCTTCCAGTTCAAGACCACAGCCCCTGACGGGCTTCTCCTGTTCAACTCAGGCAACGGCAATGACTTCATCGTCATCGAGCTGGTCAAGGGGTGAGGGGCTGGGCATTGCAGCACTACCAGTGAAGTGACCCCTTTCCCCTTGCTGACCCAGATACAGCTCCCCTAGCCACTAGGCATATCCACTGCCCAAAACACAGGTCAAGGCTAGGTCTCTAGCTACCGGCAGGTTCCTTCCTCAGCTAAAATGTACAAGAAGCATGCCCTTCCAGGGTGTGGACTCCTCAGCTGCTGCCTTGCCAGGGGTTCCATCTTGCCACCCTTTTACGTCCAAGTTCTTCTACAGGCAGCATTCACCTTCGGCCCTTTTTTGCCTTGGAAGATCTCACCCCAGAGTAGCACAGTTCTGGCTTCTAGGGGACCCTGTTGCTCCACAAACCTCTCCCCTCCTCCAGCTTCTCTTCTGAGCCTGTCACAGAAGCCAACTCATTGGTGGCCCTCTTTTCCTGTATCTTTGCTGAGAAAAGACCTCATACCATAGCCCTCCTGTCATTGATTAAGTTCCTGCCTAGAGCATCTCCCCTCAGTCCCATCTCCCCATGGTTCCTAGGCTCCCTGCAGTTGTAGCTCTTCCTTCCCTACCTTCCCAGCATTCCCCACCCTGACCCAGTGTCTCCTCCCTACTGTGGGGCAGGTACATCCACTACGTGTTTGACCTGGGGAATGGCCCGTCCTTGATGAAGGGGAACTCAGACAAACCAGTCAATGACAACCAGTGGCACAACGTGGTGGTGTCCAGGGACCCAGGCAACGTGCACACGCTCAAGATTGACTCCCGCACTGTCACGCAGCACTCCAATGGCGCCCGAAACCTCGATCTCAAAGGTGGGGCTGGGCCCTCTGGAGAAGGCCTGGCCCTGGCCCAGATACCCCATCACCCCAGCAAGATTACTCCTTTCTATGATGCTTCCCTTGGGTCCACCCCTTCCCCTTGGCCCTAGTTCTGTCTCTCATTCCCATTCCCTATATGTCCAGCTGACAGTTTCCTGTCAAAGTCCTGCTCAGCCCTTCAGTGAGTTCATCTCTCAACACAAAACACGGGGGGCAGTGTGTATGTCTCATGGAGTGGTTGGTAGCTTTTGATTTTAGTGCTATGTCTTTCAAGGACCTTTTTGGCTCCTAAGATGGAGAAGCCTCAGTGTTGCTCTGGTTAGGGTAGAGGAGGGACCAAAGAGCAGCAGGATCTGGGCTACTCTGATACATTGTAGCATTGTCTGCCTCGCTCTGGGTCACATCTGGGTTCCATATTCTGCAGTGGGCATCGCCTTTCCCCAGAATGGGTGGTTGAGAGAGCAGGAAGAGTAGTCTGGGCATTAGGATGGGAGAAATGAAGCCTGTGGCTGCTCCGTAGTCCACTGGTATCTATGTACGAACAGCCCTCAGCCCTATAAGAACTCTTGGGTGTGCATGGTACCAAAACTGTCAGAGGTTGGTGAGGGCCCTCAAAAAACAAAAACAAAAAACAAAACTGAATTTATCCTACCAAGTTAGACATGCGATTTGCTGGCTCTCCTGGCTTGGTGCTGAAACTTTTCCCTGCTCCCAGTAGAGGGCGATGTGTCACAGGGAATCCAGCCTGGCAGCAATCCAGGGGCTACTACAGGTCTTGGGATGCATTAATAAGCCTTTAGCCAAGGCAGCAGGTTGACCAGCATGCTGGTTGAAGCCCTTAAGGCTCTTCTGTATGCTGGCCAAGGCTTCCAGGGACTCACGTGCCAAGCAGGAGATCAGATGTTCCTGAGGAGATGGTCATGGTGCCCCAGTGGCTAGGAAAAGGGCACAAGCCTTAGAACTTCCTAGGAGAGCATTGAAAGAGTTCTGGAATGGAAGATTTGGGGAGTGAGGGAGCGGGGGTGGAGGGGTTGGGGCTGCACATATATGAAAGGCCCTGATTACAGGCCGGAACTAGAACCAAATGTGTGGGAGAGAGCACAGAGCAGGTTCCTCCAGCTGTCCCTCCCCTCCCCTAGTCATCTGGGCTTCTCTGAGTGGAGCAAACAGATGGCAAAGTGGAGAAGGAAGTAGGAAGAGGTGGGGGTGGGGAATCTACAGGTCACTGCTGTATCTCTTTGGGGTTACCATGAGCCTCCCAGAGGGCTGGGGAGATCTGCAAGCGGGTTGCCATGGTCCTGGGAAGTGAATGAGGGCCAAGATGCTTGGGTGGTGACCTGGTTCCCTTTTCAGGGGAGTTGTACATTGGCGGCCTGAGCAAGAATATGTTCAGCAACCTGCCCAAGCTGGTGGCCTCCCGGGATGGCTTTCAGGGCTGCCTGGCCTCTGTGGACCTGAATGGGCGCCTTCCAGACCTCCTTGCAGACGCCCTGCATCGCATCGGGCAGGTGGAGAGGGGCTGTGACGGTGAGTGTAGAAGGTATCAAGTGGTGTGACTGCTGACTATATAAAGAGGCCAGCTGCAGAGGCAGGTTGGGGCTGGCAGCTTGTGCTCAGAACTGTGACTTCTTTTCAGGCCCTGAGGGAGCCCATCCCCAGAGCTCTGGGCCAGGGTACAGGAGAATAGTCACTTGACCTCTGTCACCACCTGCCCTACCTACTTATCACACAGTGCGTGCAAGGCCAAGCCAAATCTGCCACTCCCACTCCATGTCGGGAGCAGTATCTGAAGTTTCCCCACCTGGGAGAGGAGAGTGCTTGGCTGAGCCTGGGGTGTGTTCCTTTCTCCTGTCCCTTCCAGGCCCCAGCACCACCTGCACCGAAGAGTCCTGTGCCAACCAGGGCGTCTGCCTGCAACAGTGGGATGGATTCACCTGTGATTGCACCATGACTTCCTATGGAGGCCCTGTCTGCAATGACCGTGAGTGTCTGGGGGTGGGGCAGCCAGGCTCATCCCCAGCCATAGGGAAGGCCTCAGAGCTCCAGATCTATACTGCTTGCTAGCTTTCCTTGCCCCAGGATCCCAAGGGAGCTGTAGGCTACTGTCCCCTCTCTGAGCCTTCCTCTGAGGTTGTGCAGATGGCTGTGGCCTGAATCTGTGGCCCTGTATTGATAGATAGCCTTGCCTCCTCATTCTGAGCTAGTAAGACAGCTGGATTCTCTGGACATGGGCCCTGCTGGACTCTTTCCCCCAAGAATCCCAGATGAAGGTTGTCCCTTTGAGTCAAAAGGATACTCCCCTGTGGTCTCCTTGCCTGCCAACTTCCATATTGTTTGAGTCCCTCTCCAGAAAGGGTGGCCTCAGCATGGCCTTTCTAGTCCCTAGTGGTTGGTGGCCAACTGCTGGCAAAAGCTTGACTGAGGGAAGGTAGGTGGGTCAGACACAGGAGAGATGGCCTTCCTCTGGTGGAGGGAGCTTTAGAGTTTCCTACAGATGATTGAGCTGAGAGCAGGGATCTGAGTGGAACATGGCTTGAGAGGTCATCTTGGGGACCCTGCTGAGAGACCAAGCAGAAAACACACATAGGGTCTTTTCTGCCTTACAAATATAGAAATGAGGCCAGGAAAGGGAGAGTGGATATCTCGGGGTATCAGTGGCAGATCTGGGTAAGAACCGGAGTCAGTGCCCTTGATTCTATTCCATGCTGCTGGGCCTTCACCTGAGCCCTGTATTTCTTACTTTGGAAATCTGTTGGTTCCAGGGATTGGAGCTTTTGGCTGGTTGTTGATTTTTCCTTCCCCTTTGAAAAAAAAATGTCCTTCTCATCACCCTCCACACTTTTCTGCCAGCCCTTGGGTTTCGCCACACCCCACTCTGTCCCCCAGGACTGTCCTCATCTGACATGATGCTCTTTGTGCCTTGCAAAGCCTCCCTGACAGCCAGCTCAGGGACTGTTCCGGCCTGGCTGCCAGAGCATGGGTGAGGCTGTGGTTGGGCTTCTTCCCACCAGGTGGCTCAACTTGGAGTGTTCCCAGCTTATGGTTTGGTAGCCCTCACAAAGGATTTTCCATTTGATTCTTGGAGAAGACCATCTTTCCTGTTTACCTGAGGGGAAAACTAAGGCTCAAGTTATAGAGGCTTGGTGATAGAGCTCAGCTGGAACCTGTGTCCCCAGTCTCTGATTGTTAACCCTGCAATTATTGAATTCTGGGGTGGTGGTGGTATCCATGGTGGGTATTTCTTGCCTGTAGCAGAGGGATTTTGGTTTAAGAAGCACAATGTCCCATATGCAGTCACTACTTTGCACATAGGGGAGGCTTCTGTGAAGGGGCCATAGAGACGGTTGGGGCTTCTGGGGCTCTTACTTGCAGGGGTAGGAAGAGCAACTTCTTTGGGTGGTGGGAGGGAGGGACACTTGGGGCTGCAGGGCAGGGCCCATTTTGGGAAATGTCACCATCCCTAAGCTCTGATCTGCATGTCTGGCAGCCATGTAGCCTGAGCTAAATGATGGAACTAAAGATGAGGTGGGTGTAACCTTGGGAGCCTCTGAGATCCCAGGGTTAGAGTACACCCTGGGGTTTGTCTCCTGAGGCTGCTCCTGTCTGCTTTTTCATGTCCTCTCTGTGTGCACAAGGTCAAGCAGGAGCCCAGCCCAGAGATACAGCTATTGGGAGAGCCCTGGGAGCACAGAAGAATCTGGGCCTAAGGAGAGGGAGGAGGGAGGTGAGGCCAAAGCAGACAGGCAAAGGGTCCTGCTGGAGTATGGCATTGTCTGATGGGGGATGCATGAAGAGGACGAGGAGGAGAAAACCTCAACCTTCAGGACACACTTTACTCTCACTGCTTTGGTTTCTCCACTTGTGACTACCACCAGAAGTGGTAAAGGGACTTTTTTCTCTAAGGCTCAGGAGTCTACTCTGGGAAGATGGGAGAGAAAAATCAGATGAGGAGAATCCTTCTCTGGTGAGGGAGAGGAAAAGGGAGAGAAAGCACGGGGGGTGGTGCTGGGGGCACTTCCTCACCACCCTTGGGCTTTACTGTCTGACTGTCTCCTGCCTCTCCCAGGTCAGTGCCTCTCCCTCTCTGTCTCTGCTCATCTCTGCAGCTTCTATTGATCTCCTGAACATCTCTGTCTATCTCTCCTGTTTTACCCCCAGCATCACGCCCTCTGACTTCAGTTTCCACTCACCAATATTGATTGGCCTCTAGGCGGTTTCCCTTCCTCTCTTCTTGCCACTGACTCCTCCTTCTCTCCCTCTGGGGCCATAAATTTTATGCCTGCTGAGAACCTTGTCAGTCTATATTCCAGGACTAAGGACACAAGAATGGGATCGAGAGAACAGGGAGGTGCAGCTTCTGGGAGGCCCAGCCTACTGTCTCTTATGAGGACACACATCATCCTAAAACCCTCTTGGGTGCCTCTGAGGACCCTTTCTTCACTTTTGAAGGGCTGGGGACCATACTGGCTCCTGACATCCAGCAAGGGTAGAAGAGTGGCTAGAGCAATAGGGAGCTGTCCCAGGTTCTGACTGCACCCAGCTCTGAGGGGCAGCACACAGGACTGCTGGGACAGTTTTGTTCCAAAATGGAATTCAGAATCAGTGAGCAGGAGCCCACTCTCTTCCCCTCCCCTCCTTTCTGTCAGCCCTCCCTGTTCTTCCCTCCCCTCTCTCCTTTCCACCCTGTCTATGTCCACCTCTTTTCACTACTACATCGTTGATCAGCTCCCTCCCAGAGTCCCCTCCACTGTCCCCTTTCCTCCTCTACTTTCTGCCTCCTTCCCCACTGTACCCTCTGTCCTGTCCACGCTGTCTGATGAGGGTGGGCGTGGAGGCGGCATCCAGATGGAAGGAAGGCAGCCTCCTTGCACTTAGCTCTGGGGTCATGATACATGCCTCCAAGGGTCCTCAAAATTTACAGTGGCAGATTCCGGGGTGGGAAGGACACCCTGAAGGAGAATTGACTTCCTTTGCTGAACATGAATGACCCAGGGAAGGCTTTGTCCTAAATGGAACACCCGGGATAAGTGTCTGGAATCCTGGTATAGGGAGAGGGTAAGGCTGGGGGAAGGGCAGCAGGAAAGGAGAGGACAGATTGGAAGGCTGCGGAGGCTCTTGGGCGGGGCGGGGCCCGGAGGAGCGGGGGTGGGCAGATGGGGAGGAGAGGGTCTGTGTGTGGCAGTGTCTCACCCGAATCCCTGTGGGGTTCCAGGTACAACGTATGGATATGGGTGACCCTGCTCTGGCAGTTGAGCTTTAGGGCGTGTGTGTGTTGTGTGTGTGCATTGGCTGTTCATTGCCCGTGATCCAACACACCTATTTGTGTGCATGTGTGCCCCTGCGAGCGTGTGTCCCCGCCCGGCCGAGAGTGCTTTCGTGTGCCAGCGGTTTTGAGCACATGTGTGCATCTCTTGCCTGAACTGAGTTGCCTGCCCCGGGGGCTTGTATGGACGCGGGTGTTTCCAAACGAAGCCTGCCTCTGTCCCAGAGTGCACGTGTATTCTAAGGGGTGCATGGAAAGGTGGCTGTGGCCACATCTCTGCACTGGCTCATCGAGCACTACTGGGGCCCGTCCAGGTGTGTGAGGGGGGAGAGAAGAGAACGGCCTCTCGCAGCCTCAGTCCTGTTCAATTATTCAGCAGGGCCCCTTCTTCAGGAGGGAGGGAGGAGGGGAGGGCAGGAGAGAGGGAAGGGAGGGGGAGGGGCGGTGAGGGGGAGGGGCGCAGGCGGGGAGCGCGCCTGGACCTGAGGCAGGAGGCGCGCGCGCCGAGGAGAGGCGAGTGCCGAGCGGGCTAGTCGGGTGCCGCGCCGCGGAGCTGCCCAGCGCCGCCCGCAGATCCGGAGCCGCTCGGTCCCTGCGCCCTGCCCCCTCCTCCCGCGCTCTCCTCCCCTCCCGCCTTCCCTTTCTCCCTCCCTCCCTCCCTCTCCTTTCCAGCCCTCTCTGCCTCTGCTGCAACACTCCGCTGCCTCCATCTCTCCGCCGGAATCTCGCAGGCTCGCGCCTCTCGGGCTCAGCCCCGCTCCCCTCCTCTCCTCTCCTTTCATCCCCCCTCACCCGGATTTGCTTCCCTTCCCCCTCCTGCCCCCGCCCCCTGGCCGCTCCTTCCTTCCCCGGCCTCCGTCGGCCTCGCGCTCCCCGGGAGCCGGGCCTCCGTCCCTCTTCCTCCTCCAGCCCGCAGCCCCCCTCCCGCCCGCTCGCTTTTCCGCAGGATTCCCCGCTCTCCCCATCTCCGCTCGACACCATGCCTCCTCCCCCGGGGTTCTGACGGCCCTCTGCGCCGCGCGGACCCGCCGGCATGCGGGGGGAACCCTAGCTCCTCGCGATGGACCCAGGCGTCCTGGACCTCGGCGTCTCCGCCCCGCGGACTCCGGATTCCCCGGCGGGATCCAGCTGATTTCGTTGCTCCGGACTGAGTCTGGGGCTCTGATTTTCCTTCTCTTCACCTCTACCCCCCTCCCCGAGCTCGGAGCCGGAGGGGGGCTTCGCGGGGCTGCGCCGCCCCGCGTCCCCGCCCCTGACCATGGGGTTGTGAGGCGGCCGCCCCCGGGCCGAGATGCCCCCTGGGGGGAGCGGGCCGGGGGGGTGCCCGCGCCGCCCCCCGGCCCTGGCCCGGCCCCTGCCACCGCCGCCGCCGCCGCCGCCGCTGCTGTCGCTGCTACCGCCGCTGCTGCTGTTGCTGCTGTTGGGGGCGGCTGAGGGGGCCCGGGTCTCGTCCAGCCTCAGCACCACCCACCACGTCCACCACTTCCACAACAAGCACGGCACCGTGCCCATCGCCATCAACCGCATGCCCTTCCTCACCCGCGGCGGGCACGGTAAGTGGCGCTGCGACGCTGGCCGCCCTGGCCTCCGGGTGCACCGCCTAGGCCCCCGCGGCCGCACCCCAGCTGTGCGGAACCAGCCCCTTTGCTTGCAGCCGAGCGGTGCCTCCCTTCTCCCGTTCCGGCCAGCTCTGCCCCACCCTCACCTTTGGCTCTGCTACTCTTGTCATCCTCATCCGTCATCATCACTTTGCCCCTTGGCCCGTCTTCACCCCCTTGTCCCTGTCTGATTTGTTACCACCTTTCTGTTCCAGTGTCCGCTGGTTCTTGGTCCTCCCGCTCTTTCTGTGCAGCCCTCGCGTTCTCATCACATCCTTCCCTGCCCTGTACCGTCTCTCCAGTCTGTCTCACCTCCACTTCTGCCGCACCCTCACCCTCACTCCCCATGCTGCCCCCATCTGTCTCCTCTGCCTCTGACATGCCCCATCTCTTCCTCTTTCGTCTCTGTATCTCTGTCTCTGTTTCACCTCTGTCCCTGCAGCAGCCTTCCCTTCTTTTTCTGTCACTGGACTTCTGTCACCTCCCAATGGTTGTCCTGGCTTTGCCCACCCTTGCTCCCCTTACTCCAGCAGTGCCGTGGCACCTCATCTCTGCACCTCTACCCTGCAGCTCTCACCTCGGTAGCCCTAGCACTTCTGTGTTCCCAGCCTGGCCATTCCCTCTTGTGTTGGTCCTGTCACTGTCCACTCACTGCCACTCTTATCCCAGTCCCTCATGGGCAAGCCCTTCTTTCCCTCTCAGATCCCACCACTTTCTGCTTCTCACTTCCACTGTTTCTCATTTCCACCCTCCCTCCCTTCCCTCTCAGGCCCTGCACTTGTCACTTGTATCTTAGACCCCTAGGGCTTTCCATATGCCATCTGTTCCCATCCCTGCCCCCCCATCAGTCTACCACTATGATTTCCATGTTTCTTATTTCCCATTTCCTTCCATGTCCACCCCCTATACATTTATTTTATTTTGTGTCAGCTCCCATCATTTTCATCCCAGCCCTGCTAGTATTCCATCTCAAAGCTTCTGTCCCTGTACTGTCCCAGGTACCCTGTCACTTCCTATTTTAGTGTACTCCTCACTTCCTTTCTTTGTATCATGTCCTTCTGTAGGGTGCCCCATCACCTCCATCTGCATCTCATCACCTTTCATCTTTGGTTTCTCCCTCAGCCTTCCATCACCCGCCTTTACTGGACTTCCATCCCATCCCTTTCCTGTACTCTCATTGCCTCTTGTTCTGTCCTGTTACTTCCCACCTCTGTATTCTCTGTCCTCACCTGCCACCTCTGTACCCGTCACCTCTCATCTGGACACTCCAGCACCTCCATGTTCCTGTCTGCTTGATCGTGACTCCCATCCCCTCTCTTCATTACTTTCTGCTCTGTACCAGTGTAGCCTCTCATTTCTGTCCCTCCATCCCTTCCCATCCTGGATGCCCATCACTTCTCATTTCTGCTTATCCATCACCTCTCATTTTTTATTGTTTTTATTCCTCACCGTGTTCTATACCTGCATCTTCATTACTTCCAGCCCATACCCCTCACTGCCTTCCATTTTCACACCCATTTCTGCCTCCCTGTCATTGTTCCTTGTCTGTCTGTCCTTGCTTCCTGTTGGTGCCCCCATAGCATCTCTAGTCTTTCTGCTTTCTGGTTTTCTTCCCCTTTCTCCTACTTTTTCTTCTTTTTTCATGTCTCTACTTCTGTTTCAGTCAATTCTCCAAGAGCAGCCCTTTCAGACACTCTTCTTCATTCCTTTTTTTCTCTGTTCTCCAACATAGTGTCCCTTGTCTAATTCATCTCTACTGGGCTTCTCTCATGCAGTACTCCATTTCTCTTATTCCATGTTCCCACCACACACCTTGCTTCTGATCTGAACCCTCCCTCCCTCTTCAGGATCTCTCTGGCACTTGTTTCCTCCTGGCCCCTCTTCATTGTTCTCTTCTGGCTCTAAGGCCCAGTGTTACTCCCAAAGGTGCTCAAAGAGGCTGTGGTCTTGCTGGGCAATAAGACAAGGCACAAAGGGTGAGACAGGAAAGAGGAGCCAAGTATTCTGAGGGAGAGCTTTTCAGGGAAGAGAGGAGGGGAGAGAGGAAAGCCAAGCAGAGAGGTGCTGCCCCAAGGATGATGGGCAGACTGGAAAGAGGGCTCAGGAGCTGGAGTCCCCAGGGTTTTCATCAAAGAGCAGGAGGTGGTCAGAGGGAAAGAGCATGGGCCAACACCTTTCTGAATTGTGCAGGATGTTTTATTCCTTCACAATGCTAGATCTTCACAAGGCTTCTTCATGGCTTTTCATGTGCCTCAGGGACACAGGCAGACAGAGGTTTGGGGGAATGGGGAGGAACCTATGGAATGTTGGTATTGGGATTGCAGAGAAGAGGCCAGTGATTGCCCAGGGACACAAGGAAGCAGAAGAGCTGGAAAGTGCCACAAAATAGTGATGGAAAGTGGCTGGAGAAGGGTGGGGGAACCTGTGAGGGTTGGAGCAGCTGTGTGGCAGGAAGAGGATCCAAAGAAAGCTAGGAGAGAAGGGAAGAGGCCACCTGTCGAGGCTGACCCCCTTCCCCCATGGCAGGAGGTGAGAAGACTGGCTCATTTGAGGACTCTATGCTTGGCTGGAGGACAGGCCAGGCTTCCTCCTGCCCATAGGCCTCCTAGTGAGAGTCTGTTCTTTCTGTGCTTGGTCTCTACTTGCCCTTCTTGGAGCCTTGCTGAGTTTCTCCTTTCCTTTGCTCCCTCCTTGTTACCATTTCCCCCATTTCCATTCCCAGCCTCAACCTCTCCTCTTACATAATGTCACTACTCATTTGCTAGACACCATTGACACTTGTACCTGGTATTGCTCCAGGGCTTAGAAAGATCAGCACACTTGGGTCCTAAAAATGGACTCAGGAGGTGATTCTCTCCTGGTCCTTGACCTCCTCCCTACTTCCAACTCTAGCTTCAAATTCTTGGAGCTGTCAGCCCCCAACATTCATTTCTGGGACTCCTGGGAGCCATGAATAGAGGATTTAATCCCACTTAAGTTCCTGATCCGTAGCTTCCACAGTTTCTGGATTTATCACCCCCATCTATAAAAGGGTCCACCATGTGTTTTGATTCTGGATATGGATGTGTCAACTTAGATTTCAGACTGAATAGTTTATGGCCAGGAATTGTTTCAAGAGTTGAAGAAATATGTTCTGGGATTCTAGATGAAGATTCAGCTGAGCTTAGGGATCTGGACCCATGGAGATCTCACCTTCTGGGTTGTGGAGGTTCTTCTCACAGATCTGGTGCTGACTGTGAGCACCAAGACACAGGCTTTTCTGGATTGTGCACGAAACTATCATTTCACGTTTCTAGTTCTTCCAGAAGGTTTCTATCATGGCTTCTGATGTGGCAGGTACACAGGCAGACAGAGTCTGCACATGTAGTTTTAACTCTGAGGAGATCACTGCGTGGGTGATTTTTACATGGAATGATTATGTTGTTTGAGTTTGGGTTAAACCACTTTTTTGGGGGGGTAGTGGGAACTGAACTCAGAACTTTACCCTTGCCAGGCAGACACTGTGCTATTGAGCTATATTCCTGGCCCCACTTAGATCTAGGAGGTCTTTTTTTTTTTGTGTCAGGAATCAAGCTCAGGACCTTGTGCTTGCCAGGCAGATGCTGTGCAGTACACTGACCGTAGTTAGATTGGTTGTGGTGTTTCCCCCCTAGAATACAGGTGTGTGGAGATTGTATGGAAGGTTCTTGATCCATTAGAATGTTCCACTAGATCAGTGAATGTTTGAGTCTGGAAGGTAGTAAGGAGATTATTTTGGGTGTGGGCAGAAAAAAGATACCAGCCCTGGGCTTGCACCATCATGTGTCTGACCAGAAACTCTCTTGCCTTGGACTTGGGTGTAGTACTCCCGTAAATATTAAGCACAATTCAGCTCCTTGGTGATTTCCTAGGGAGGAGCAGAACAATTGTTTCCTACCATACTTGGGCCATGTTTAGGCCCTGAGTACTGTGTGGAAGCTCTCAGGCTTTTAGATGTGGGCCTGTGTACTGGGCTACAGGTTCGCTAGAAGTCCTCTCCTCTGGGGGAACCCAGGGCAGGGTCTAGAACAGCTTGCTGGGACCTGCGGAGGCCCCTCCTTCTCCATCAGAGTCTCTTCCCTGGCCGAGTCCTCTGTACCCGCGGGCGGGAGCCGAGGTGCAAAGGAGAGAAGCGTCTCCCCTGAGTAAAATTACTGCCACCCTACCCCAATAAACCATTAATCCTTCACTCTTCCCCCCCCCCCGCCCCTTTGGCTTTAACAGCCCGGCCCAGCGTAATAAACTGGCTGCAGTGTGCGAACAGCTGGTAATCAATCCCGGGGGAGTCTTGACCAGGGAGCGAGGGAGTGGAGAGAGGGCGGTGGGAATCTTGCAAGGTATGGGCTTAGGAGCCGCGTGCGCAGCCCCTGCCCTTGCGCCGCCCGCCACCGCGGGTCTTTGTGCGCTTCCTGCCGCGTTTCCGGCCTTTGCGTCTCTCGGGTCTGGGGTCTGCCTTTCCACGCCGGGGCTTTGTATGCTGCTGGGTGCGTCGCCGGCCGTGTTGGGGTGGGGGTCTAGTGTGCATCACGGGATGTGTCCGTTGTGAGGCTTGGGTGGTGGGCACGCGCCTCTGATCCCGCCTTCTTACTGCCTGATCCGGCGCCCCGCAGGCCTGCCAGCTCCTGGGTGTTCTGGGCGTGCGCCGGGCTCTGTCCGCGGTGCTGAGCTGTTTGGACTCCATTGGGAAATTAGGGAGGAAGGGCCTCTGTTCCTCTAGATCGGAGGGCCTTGGAGGTAGACTCCAGGTAGATGGGGCTTCCTTCCCTAGTATGAGTGGACCAAGAACCCAATAAAATCTTCCTCTCCCTGTGAGGCCCTGGAGATCAGGGTGAAGAGGCTGCAGCCAGTGGTCAGGAAGTGTATGAGTAGAGAGTCCACTGCCTCATCTTCCCCAGCCCTTCTGCCCCTCCAAATTCGGTGTGCAGTTTGTGAATAGAGAGGGGAGGGAGGACCCTGGGTATTACAGTTGCCATGGAAACAGCCGACTTTCCAGAGTGCTGCAGTGTTGGGAGTGGAGAGACTGTCCAAGCTGAGGCCTAGCCAGCTTTGGTCTCCACATCCTGCCCTTTGTAGGTAGGTGACTTGCATGGGTGGGGTGGGACATAATGCATACCCCAAACCTGGCCAGCTTGCAGCCGCTGTAAACTCAGGGCCCATCCTGTTGTGTGAGCCTTCACTACTGTGTGATCACAGCCCCAAGGTAGCAAGGACACCTGGGTCTGGAGTGGCAGAGCTGAGCTCCCTGTCTGCTGGGGCTGCTGTCCTAAGCACAAACTGGGCTGAAAGGTCAGTGGTTAGATATCCAGGCAATTCTTTCCTGTCTGCCTTTCCCCTGGGGGTCACCTCTCACTGTGGCCCTGACTAGGAAGATGGGGTGCTACAATACATCAGAAGTACTCATGGTTCCTGCTTCTCCTGCTTTAACTCCCTGCAGATCTCTACTTCCATGGGACAGACAGCAGCCTTCCCCTCATGGTCAGTTCTCCCCTCAATGCACTCAGGAGTCTCTCCTCCTGTGGAGGGAGCTCCCTGGATAAAGCCCCCTTTGGATTGCCCAAAACACAATGGGATCCTGAGCACCTAAGTGAGAGACACCCAGGTGCTGGAGGAGACCCAGCCTCTTGTCACCAGCTGACATCTTGGCAGCAGGCTTTCTTCTGGAGTGCCTTAGGCCTTTCAGGAGGTCAGGCACCCTCTGCTCCCAGCTCCTGTCCCCAGGGTTTCCTACCCCAGCACGGAGCTCTCCACTCACAAGGCCATACTTTTCCCTCAGTCTGCTCCCAGCTTTTGCCCTCAGGCTCCATCTGAGTTTCTCTTCCTTTCTGGCTAAGTCTTCCCTTAAACCTCTCCCCCCTAAGAAGTGCTTTGAGAGGAGTTGTTAGTGGCTAATTATTTAATTAAGCATTTTATAAATCTCATTGCTCCATTTGTGTCCTAAAGAATGCAAGGCAGTGTTGTCTTTCCTCCCTTCTCAGCAGGCCCCAGGGTACTAGTCCTCCAGGCCTGCCAGAGGAGGCTTCTTTCCCGGAAACTGGGTGACCAGCCCCCACCCCCATCCCACCCTCTGGGAGCACAGTCAGCCGCAGGAGGGAAGGTGGCGACTAATGGGGTTTATTTTGGGGCTGAGATCGTTAGGGACCTCACACCCGCCCCCGGCAGCCGGATGGTGAAGAGGAGAAAGAGAAGGGGAGAGAGGGTGGGGTGGGGGAGGGTGGGGAGAAGGAGCCCACGTCTTGGGCTCCCACTCTCCTGCTTCTCTCATCTACATCTCTCTCTGTCCTTCTTTGTCCATCTGTCTCTCTGCCTCCTTCCTCTGGCTGGCAAACTCCTTTCCTCTTTGTCTCTTCCTTTCTAGGCAGGGCTCCAGGGACTCCCTACTTTGGGTCCCAGGCACCTCTGCCTGAGGGGGGAAGCAGGGAGTCCTGCACAATCCAGAAGTATTCCCAGGGGGCTGAAAGGGACTTGGGGGCAGATCTTGGCAGGGAGCCAGAACTGGGCAGTGAGTCAGAGCTGCCCACAGCCCTGTTCATCTTCCCGTCATCGCCTTGGGCACCTTCTTGTCTGGGTGCTGCTCAGCTTTGGCCCCAAAGAAGCACACACCCTGAATCTGTCACCTCTGACAGCCTTGGGAGAAGTTGAGATGTGGTCAGAACCAGGCCCCTAGGTCATTCCTGCCCAGGGTCCTCTTGTCATCTTGGTCTCCGTGTACTTTTCTGTGGGCTCCTTCTCTTTGTCACTGTATTACCTCTCTGTTTTGCTGTAATTAAAGCTAGAATTCTTGATGAGGCAGCTACATCTGTCTATGCATGTGCACAGCCTCTCACCCAGGCACCCGCCTGCCAACTGTTTCCTATGACTGCAGGGCTGGTGGCGGCTGTGGGCATCATAGCTAAAACCCCACACCCCAAACCTGTTGTTGCCGTGTTCTGGCCACAACCCCAACTACCTATTGAACTTACTCTTCTGACATCATTTCTCCCTCTCTCTCCCTTTCCTTTTCTCTGCAGCTGGGACTACATACATCTTTGGGAAGGGGGGAGCACTCATCACCTACACGTGGCCCCCCAATGACCGGCCCAGCACGAGGATGGACCGCCTGGCCGTGGGCTTCAGCACTCACCAGCGGAGCGCTGTGCTGGTGCGGGTGGACAGCGCCTCAGGCCTTGGAGACTACTTGCAGCTGCACATTGTAAGGACCCCAGCCAGCTCCAACACCCCTTTTTTTTGCTTTCAATCTGCTCCTTCCTTCATTGAGTGGGATTAGCACCTCAAACCTTTCCCTTGTTTCCTGGTTGCTGGAACTTCTACTTCTGAGACCCAGTCCCCCTCCTAGTCACTGGGACTCCCAGAAGACTCCCGTTTGTAGGGCCCAGCATGCTGAGACCATCTGTATCTGTATTGTCCCACATCACCCAGTGACTCCCTGGCATTTCCAGGCCTCTCTCCTATAGCCATGTTTGTGGCTCCCCCTACACTGTTTCCTGCTCACTCTGATACCACCTAGGACAGCCCACTGTGTCCTGTACCTGTTCCTGCCCCTCCTGGCCTCCCTGACCTGCACTAGCCTGTTCTGACTGCTTCATCTTGCCT
>PVKA01041950.1:5154-17835 GCA_004027165.1 Ctenomys sociabilis
AGGAAGGAAGGAAGGAAGGAAGGAAGGAAGGAAGGAAGGAAGGAAGGAAGGAAGGAAGGAAGGAAGACAGGCAGGTAGGCAGGTAGACAGGCAGCATGGCTGAAGGTTGTTGTCCTGGTCTGGATGTAGAGCTGGGGAGCTAGCTCAGTGGCATAAGTGCCTGCCTAGCAAGCATAAGGTCCAGAGTTCAATACAGGTCCTGTGGTAGTAGACCCCCCAGGAGCAGGAGTTTTGGTAGTCTTAATAAAAGATTGTTTTACTTTAAGCTTTCTTCTTTTTAAAAGTTTTATTGAAATAAATAGATCTTAATTACACAGCTGGACAAATAAAACAAACATACTGAATTTGTGATGATTGTAAGACCTCCAGCTGAAGAGGCTGTG
Organism: Ctenomys sociabilis; assembly: GCA_004027165.1. Lineage (NCBI taxonomy): Eukaryota > Metazoa > Chordata > Mammalia > Rodentia > Ctenomyidae > Ctenomys > Ctenomys sociabilis. Next base: position 5,538 of record PVKA01041950.1, read on the forward strand.
GAGACGCTCAGCATGTGTAGAGAGAGAGAGCTTGCTGCAGAAGACTGTACCTGGGGAATTCTGGGAGAATTGGGCCAAGTACACATGTGGAGGCCGGGGGACAGGAGAAGTACTCAGAACTGAGCCTGCCTTTGACTTCTGGAGCCTTCTCACTGATCAATTAATGTCTTCTAACTTTGCCTAATTTCTGTGTTGGGGATGGGCTTTCATTTTGTTGTTTGTTTAGGATGTCAAAGAATTAGAAAGTACACAGGAGAGTGGGAGGAACACAGAATGAGATGGTCACCATTAACTGGGACATGTTTTTGATCTACATGAGCAAATACAAGCACAAAAGCAGCTTTTCTTCATTCACTCATGACTAGTCAATCACTTCCTGAGTGAGCAGTGGGGTTCTTATCCCCTGGCACCGTGGTTACCACGTACCACACATGAGGAAAGAATTCTGGGTTTTGGAGAAAAGATCTCATTATGTAGCTCAAGCTGGCCTTAAACTCATTAGGTAGCCCAGGATGACCTCAAACTCACAGCAGCCCTCCTGCCTCAGCTTCCCAAATGCTGGAATTACAGGTGTGTGCCACCACGTCCCACTTGAGAAAAAAATTCTGAGATAAACAAAAATGACTCAGAACCTAATATGAAATCTGAAAATTGAATTAGACCTTCTGTTGCTTAGCTCCCTGGAGCCATAGTCTCTTACTAATTGACCTATTGGGCAGATAAAATCTCCCCCTTAGAGCTTAGTATTCATTTCTATACACAGAAAATTTCATTTAATTAAATGTACTGGAAAAAATCCTCTTCACCAGAGGAATTGTGGTGGGAAGGAAGATTCCCTAGTTTGAAAGTCTAGAAATCTTTGGGATTTTTTTTTTCTAGTTCTCTCTACTCTGTGATGAAGGGTAAATCACTTACCTGTTCTGAGCCTCAGATTCATCATTACAGAAAATGTTAAGCCTGAATCCTACACTCAGCAAATACTAAGTTTCCACACTGTTCCTAGTACCAACCTGGTTAAAAATCCCTATGTAAAATTTTTTTCTTTTGTCCTTGGCCAGATAGTCATTGCTCAATTCCAGAGCACATCTGTATTTTTTTTTTGTCACAAGGTAGAGAATGAGCACCATTCAGGTTCTTTATAAGGGCTGCACTCCTGCTCTGATGGCTGGGTTTGTCCATGCCACGCTGGTGAGGTGGATGGGATGTTACCACTAGAGTGGAATAAACCTAGATTTGGGCCCCAACTCTACCTCACCTTGTAGTTTGTGGTCTGGAGTGGTGACTTAGGTTCTCTGAGCCTCACTTTTCTAATCTGTTAGGTAGAAGAATGACATCCTCCTCCTTGCGTTGTTCTGTAAAGTAAGATGATGTGAGTGGAAGCTTTCAGTTCTTTTTTTCCCCTCTTGTACCAGCAAGCCAGAGTTGTCCTACACCTTCCTTCACCTTGAACATTATCCAAATATGTGAGATCTGCCTCCCATAAATCAGTTTATAAATAATCCCTGAAACCTGGGGAAAGAAGTGGCCCACTTACCTTGGTATACTGTCAGCATTTCCCCCATTTTATTTCATTTTATCTCTACTTGACAGAAGGCCCATTTTATCTCTGAAACCTAAAAACTGGGAATGTGGTTTAAGCAAAATTCTAGCTGTTGCAGCACACTGTGGGTATACCAGGAAGGAAGCTTTTATTAAACTGTATTGATCATACCTCCAAAAGAGGATAGCCTCATAGACCACGAGAGCTGAAAGGATCTACAAACTTTTCCTGTGTACCATTAAGACTCTGAAGATGGGTGATTGACAACCTCCAGGAGACATGGTGAGTTGGTGGCAATTGGATGGATAGTTCTAGGTCTCTGATCATGCTCATAATCTTGCTCTCTTTCCTGTACAGAATCTTTTTAATCTGAGGCCATTTGAACTACTCCTATCTAAAAGGATCTGAAAACAATTTGCTTAATCCATATGGTTCTCCTTGCTTTCAGTGTTGAAAGACATTCGCTAATTTAGACCTCTTCAGTGACTTTTCATGAGATTCAGTGAGGTAAACTCTGGCAGCATGAGGCATAACAGAAACCACAAACAGGCCAGAAGTATGTAGCAACTCAAATTAAAGCTTAGAGAGAATATGCATCATTGGCAAAGGATGAAAAGACTTCAGGGGTCTCGGCTTGGAAGTGGACTGCTGCCACTTCAGTCTAAAGAGCTGTGATGCCACAAGGATCCACGTGGCCCTCAGGGCTTTGAAGTTAATTAGGACCATGAGCAAGCCTATGACACGGACAGCTCTGGGGACAGTGGAGGCATCTGTTGGTGACACCACATGTACATATTTTCCTTTCCCCTCCTCTCTTCTCTTTTCTCCCAGATTTATCGTGAACTGTTTTCATGTACTGCGATCCTTTGCCCTGATCCCCAAGAAGAACTGGGTTTTGTTTGCCCTCTTTGGTCTTTGTTCGAAAGCTTATTTCTCCCTCCTACTCTGCTCCTCCTCCTTTGTCCTTTCCTCTTCATTACCGCTCTGTTTTTCTTTCTTGTGTGTTTTCCACTTACACCCGGCCATCTGTGGTCACCTATTCTGTGAGATGGAGATAACAGGGCCTTCTTGAACTTCATCCATCCTGGTGGAATTCCAAAGATTGACCATGCTTCAAAAACCCCTCACTGGAGGCTTTTCTTTCCTGTGATTCCAAATTCTGAACTTCCCTGGAAGTCATTTGAGTCACAGGTCACTTCACCCCTATCACAGTCACCACATACCAAAGCCCCTTACCAGCAGACACTGACATGACACCCTGCCCCTTACTTGATTTCCATGAACATAAAAAAATGAAACAATATCTCATTGTTTTTTAATGTATTTAGTACAGAGTCTACAGAATCTCACTACACAGATCAGACTCATACTGATCCTCCTATTTTCAGGCTCACAAGCACTGGGATTACAGGCATGCACCACCATGGCCAGTCTCAATCGCCATCTCAGCATGCCCTGGGAATTCGAAAGGGAATCTGCCTAAGCAGGTTCTTTAATCCACTAAGCTATCTGGCCAGCCCTATTTCAGTGATTTGAATGGTATCTTCCAAAAATTCATGTCCACCTTGACCACTGGAATATGATTTTATTTAGAAATAGAATCCTTGAACATCTGACCGGTCAAGCTGAGATGAAATAAGTCATTAAGTCATGTTGGACTATGCTGAGCCCTAAATCTACTGGCTGACATCTTTATAGGAAGTGACAAGGGCACACAGAGATGCACAGAGAAGAAGCTCTCTTGAAGATGGAGACAGAGTGGGAATGATGAAGATACAAACTAAGGAACACTTTGTAGGAAAAAGAAAGGATAGATTCCTGCCTAGAACTTTCAGAGAAAGAGTGTGGCCCTGGTGACACCTTGATTGTTAAATTTCAGCTTACTGATTTATCTTATTACTATTTTCTTTCTCGTGGCAGGAATCAAACTCGGGCCTCACGCTTGCCCACCAGGCACAGAACCGCTGAGTGTGTCCCACCCTCTCAGCCTCTTGAATTATGGGAGAATGAGTTTCACTTGTTTTAGGCTACCCAGTGTATGGTACATTATTATGAGAGTCATAGGGGATGAACACACATCATTTTCCTCTGGGTGTATAATCAGCTTTATTTAGAATTTGAGAGTAGATGGTGCAACAGAGAAATCTACATCTTAGTTTTTTTTTTTTTTTATTTTGTAGTTCTTCTGGCTCACTCTTTCACTACCTACCATAACTATTCTCAATTTACCTTCTCTTCCTTCTTTCTTCCCTTAAGTCCCCAAAGTCCAAGCTCATCTGATTCCACTACACATAATTACTCCTCCCAAACTCAGCTCCCAGCCCACATTCATGTCAAACCTCCTACAGCAATCCTTTACAAAGAGCAGTAACCCCCTCTCAGAAGGGAGATGAGAACTTAAAAAGCTGTCTCTGTCTTGCTTTGTGAAGGAAAAATTCACCCTCTGCTTCCTGTCCTTCTACAGGCAATGGGATAGTCATGCCTACCATTTTGGATACTCGGGGGTATGGATGATAGAATTTGAGGGGGACCTACCTGTCTGTCTGTCCATCAGTCTAGAATGATTGGACAGTTTACTGTGTCTGGATGCTGCCCTGGGCACACAAGGGAGGCATCAGAGAAACACAAGAGATTGTCCCTCCCTTGGTGGCCACTCTATGGGACTACTCTTAACTTTTCTTCCATAAAAGTTTTATTCAGTTGGTTTGGCTTTTTCCATCTTTGAATGTGTACATCTCCTACTCTTCTTCCTCCTCTGTCTGCTTTGTATTTACCCCCTCTTCTGTGCCTATCCACTGGAACTTTTTAAAGTTCTATCAAATTTATTCTTCCTGTTCTTAATGTAATATATTTCTCAGACTGGTGGGACTGGATTTCTCTCTCTAATTTTTGTAAGAAATACAGAAAATCACACCCAGAGAGAAATAAACATCAAGACAATTCCCCTATTGCAAGCACCATGGCTTTCTTGAAGTAGAGCTATAGCCTGTAGCCTGGGAAATCCATTTAATGTAAGCTGGCAATCTCTTCGTTTGAGGAATGACTCTGGATACCCAAATTGGACACTATTCTGAAGCCATACCATTCTTCAAGATTTCTAGCTTTCTTTTAATTAAGGTTATTCATCAGTTTGAAGATTTCTGTATTTTGACCCTGGATTCAGAAAAATAGTCTTACTAGGTTACACGAATATTTTGAAACTCAGTTCTTGCTTTTTTTAATTCAATAAAAGTTTGCACAAACAATGCATCCCACAGGAGAAGGTTATGCCAGATCCCAGATGTTTAACATGTTTGCTTGAGATATTAGAGTTCATGGCCTCTTGTGCTTATTAAACCAAAAAGTATAAGCCCATGGAAATGATTTTTAATAAGTAGGAGTGTCATGAGGTCAGGCTGAATTCTGGGCAACTACAGTACTTCAATAACCTTTGTGATAACAGTGTGTGTGTATGTGTGAGTGTGTGTGTGTAATATTTTTTTAAACAATTCAATCTGAGAGTTCAACATGAACTTTCCATTTCACTTCAATTGATCTCCACAGAAAGATCATAAAGTTCATTTTCTAGTCCTGACCATTATCTCCCTAGTTTATAATCACTGTCTTGGGTCTACCATTCAGTGAGCCAGCTATGTACTAATCAGTCTTGGGACTCAGAATGGCTACATAATAGTAACCATCCACAGGAGTTACTGGCACCAACCACGTGCTGTTTTGCTTGTACATGTTTCATCACTTAACCTTCATACTTGCTTACTGCCACCTTCATTTCAGACCATGTCCTCTCATCTCCATCCTAACCCAACTAACTGATGTCTCTCTGCTTCCACCTCACCCTCGGACCCTTGCAATCTAGTCTCAATCCAACAGTTAGAGTGATCTACACAAAGGTCACATCTGTTTATGTTATTCTTCTATTTCCAATGGCTTTTCACCCTATTCAGAGTTATTACTTTGGTTTTGTTGATAGTGTCATCAGTAGAACATAGGACCTCAGCTGTGTTAGGCAAGTACACTACCACCTAGCTACAATTCCAGCCTGAAACTGTCCTTCTAATGGCCGCGAGTTACCTCCTGTACACCAAACTCTACCCCATGCTGCTGTGCTCTCTGGTTCTATCCTTTTCTCTGCTTTCTCTTGCTCCTGTGCCCTGGCCCTCACTCTCACTGTTCCTCAAACATACCCAGCCAGTTTCTTTTCTAAGGTTCACTGGTCCAGCAAAAGTTAAAGCATACATATTATGTCTATGAAGGTAGGGAAGTAAGAGGAAATTTGCTCTACTTGATTAACAAGTTAGTGATCTTTTGGGGGAGAGAGGAGAATCCAAAGCCAATAAAGTCATTACACACACACACACACACACACACAATCTCCGCTATAGGAAATTCAACCAAAGACAAATTTCCCTAGTAAACTAAGAAGGTTAGATCAGTGAAGCAAAATGTTTTTTTTTATCTCAGTAGACTATGCCTATTTTAAGGAAAATGTTCCTTTTCATCTACTGCTGTGATTGTTACATCATGGACATCCTAGTGCCTGTAATTGACATGATTAATAATATCTGAAAACTCAGGGTATCTTTTTTTAAAAAAAAACTGTTATCTTTTATTTGATACAGGCTCTTATTATGCAGTTCAAACTCATAGTGATCCTATTGTCTTAGCCTCGCCAGTGCTGGGACAACACGTGTGCACCACCACGATCCGTTTAGGGGGCAGCACAGCATATGGTATTGGGAATTGAACTCAGGTCCTTGCACTAGGCAGGCACTCAGACCTCCAAGCTATGTTCCCAACTCCAGGCTATCTGAATAATCAGTAAAAAATGTTTCAGGTAATTCAGAAAATGCTTTTTGAGGCTCTAATCTTCTAAAATAACTTCAGCTATTTTGATAGATATTAAAACAAAAAGCATTGACAACATTGCGTCTCAACTAGATATTTCCATACGTAAAGTTTTACTCAACGATGATTCAGAATCATCATGATGAATATTAGCAGGTGCACGGTGCCATGTTACAATGCATGCATAGGACTGTTTGACCCACTCAGTGGCTGCTGTGCCTCTCCAATTTTCTTGTCTTCTTTGCACAATTTTACATATTTCTTTGGAAAGAGAAAGAGGAACCAAAAATGAGCAATTTGCATTCTCAGAGTTTTACTAGGGCCCTAGTATAATGACGCTACGAAGAGAAAGTTAAGAGTTTATGCTCATTCCCAGTGAGTTGTTTTTAAAGCCTCTTTCTCCATTCTGATGCTGTTACAACAGCATCCGTGAACTCTCGAGTATTGGCCACTTACAGTACTTGGAACCACAGAAGCTGTGGCATGTTGTTTAGCCTGAAAGAACAACCAAAAAGAAGGTGAGAAGATACTGGGGGAAAAATTCAATTTACCTTGTATCTTGTTTATAAGAAATTGTACTCATAACACTAAATATCATCATTCAGACCAAAACAAACGACCTGCCAATGTAAATCTTTCTACCGTTGCAGTCATTTTCATCATACAATTCACATTTGAATGATGATTTAATGTGTACAAAATGCTTCTCTATATTTTCTCACATTCATCATATATTGTTCAGTATCAAGACCCCCTAACTCAGGCCTTGTGATAGACATTAGGAATGCAAAGATGCGTATGCTGCCCCATTTTTTAAATTCAGTCATCAAAATGCCCCTGAGCAGTTACCAAAGCAAAAATTATTTCTTCAGTCTTAGAGGAAAGACATTAAGGACTGGAAAGCTTTTCAGACATACACACACACACACACACACGCGCACGCACACACACACACACACACACACACATTAAAGACAGAAGTTAATCTAACTTTTTCTGCTTCTAAATCACATTTTCACATCCCTCAGTGTTCTGTGCCACAAAAAAAAAAAAAAAAAAATACAACAGGCAAGAATTTAAAAAGTGTAAAAATCACGATCAAATGAAAATGTCAGACTCTCCAATCCAAAAAATCATGTAGATCAATAGAATAGAACAGAGGTAACAAAAATAACCCCCAGTACATTTAGCTACATGATCTTTGATAAAGTGGCCAAAAGCACACACTAAAAGAAAGATAGTTTCTTTAACAAATGGTACTGGAAAAACTGGCTATCCACATGCAGAAGATTGAATCTAGATTTAAATCACATACCAGGTATTAAACTAAAAATAAAATAAATTAAAGATCTAAATGTTAAAGCAGAAACAATCTTCTGGAAAATAAAATAGATAAAACTTTTGAAGACATAAGGATAGGCAAAGACTTTCTGAACAGAATCCCAATTATATGAGAAATAACATGTAAATCAACGGATGCAATCACATCAAATTAAAGGGTTATTTCACAGCGGAGAAAACAACCAAGTGAACAATCTACAAAGTGGGGAGTAATTGCCAACTATTCCTTGGTGTAATATTTAAAGTATTCAAAGAATTAAAAAAATTAGACCTCCTACATAATAAATGACCCAATAAAAAACAAGCAACTAAAATGAGTAGATGCTTCTCAGAAAAAGAAGTACAGATGGCCAATAAGTGCATGAAAAATGTTCAGCATCTGTGGCCATTAGAGAAGCACACTAAATTAAAACAACACTGAAAATCTATCTTACTCCAGAAGGAATGGCTACCATCAAGAAACCAAATAATAACAAATTCTGGCAAAGATGTGGGGCAAAGGAACATGTCTACATTGTAAACTAGCACAATCATTATAGAAATCAGTATTTTTCTTGGCATTCTTTAAAAAACTAAAAACTGGAAGTTCCATTTGACTCAGCTATTTCCCTCTAGCTATCTTTCCAAAAGAGTTAAAGACAAATGCACACCCATGACTATAACAGCACAATTCATAATCATTAAACCTTGGAAGCAGCCTGTATGCTTATCAATAAATACATGGATAAAGCAAATGTATTTGTACACAATGGCATACGACTCTGCTATAAATGAGGGTACATTTGAGTCAGCTATAGGAAAACAGATGTACCTTGAGACAGCAATGTTAAGTAAAATAAATCAGACCCAAAGCTTAAGTATCACATAGTTTCTCTTATATGAAAAATGCAAACTATAAAGAGAAAAATAAGAGATAGATAATAGGAAGATAGATCTTTTGCAAGTGGACAAGATACAACGAATGGAAGGAGGTAGGTGGGAAGGGAAGAAGAAATGATGAAAAAATTAAGAGGTTATGTACATGCATCGTCTTCCCACAAGGAATATAATCATTCTGTACCATGAACATATACTAATTACATTTTTTAAAAGCAAAGATTAACAAAACAACAGTAACACCAACGTATCTTATAGGAACACAACACTTTCAGCATTCATGCTGGGATATTTGTGGTTACCCATTTAAAAAAAGTATGGACTAACTTAAGCAAAATAAGACCAAATTCAATCAAGAAATTTAAAAGCTTTGAAATCTATTTATTTTATAATTTATTTTATTTTACTTTGTTGTGCTGTGGAATCCGGCCCTGGGCCTCATGTGTGCATGCCAGGCAAGAGCTCTTCCACTGAGCTATACCTCTAGCATCTTGCACTATTTCTATCTTTTTCCCCCTCCGCATAGCAGCTTCCTTCTCCTTTGTTGTGGATTTCCTTCCACCTAGAACACAAGACCACCCAAATATCTTCTGTCACTGGATGATAGTTCCTAGTTACAGCTGAAACGACTTCTAAGGAAAGATGCAAATTGACCCATCTTGGATCAGGTGACCTCCCATGAGCCCATCAACTTGATTAGGTGAACAAATAATGGGAGAATACAGTAGTAGCCATGTAACGTTGGTGCAGGGGAAGAGTGGTTCTCATAATCAGACTGAAACTTGATATTGACTTAAACTTAATTCATGAAATTATTTTATTCCAAGAAAATTATTTTCCAAGAAAAAAAATTTCCTGAATGAATTCACTTTTCAAAATGCAATATCTGCCGAACTACATCACAACGTTACTCTGTACTTAAAGGAGTCAGTGCAACTCCAAAAGGTATAAACAGGAAAAAGCCATGTGGAAGAGTTAAAGGATCCTCATTAGGTTTAGTAGTCACCAGTCCAGGAAGTGGGCAGGAGGGTGAATTTTGGATGTGGCTGGCAAACTGATAAAGAGTGCAGAAATGGTGTTTGTGGAGAAGAACGATGCACACAATGTGAGTGCAACAGAACCGCAAGGATTTTTAGGGTTGGCTGTAGGTACCTTGGAGACACTCAAAGGAAGAGTACAGAAACTCCTGGAAGAGAAAGGCTGCTGATCTTCTGCTCCACTCCGTTTGTTTTTCTTCTTTTATTTGTACACGTTTGTAGCACATAATGTTTACATTCCTGATGGGGAGTTGGTCCGTGTACATAAAACATGATAACTCCTTATATTCAGGCCCTTCCCTTCCTCCTCTGCTTCTTTCACTCTTCATATGAGTGGGCAGATCCAGGGAGGAGTAATCTCGATGCTGTCATGAAGCCTTAGTTTTTCAATGGCAAAAGTGAGAAAAATAATGACACAAAATGCCAAGAAGTTGTGTTTTTATTTTTTGCATTGTTTGTTTGTTTGAGAGATGGCTACACTATGTAGTTTATGCTAGCCTTGGACTCACTATGTAGCCCAGGCTGGCCTCAAACTTGTGTTGATCCTCCTGCATCAGCCTGCAAAGCGTGGGAATTACAAGTGTGTGTTACCACACCCAGCAGGAAGCTTTTGATAAAAGGCAGCATCTGTAAACATGCAGAAGGATGATGACACAGGTGATAAATATAGGACACCTCAGAAAAGGGATAAAGGAAAGGTTAATGGAGTTTGGTTGGTTTTGGTGTTTGTTTGTTTGTTTTTTTTTTTCTAATCTATTTTGATACAGCTATCTCCCCAATCTGAGTAAGGGATTTTGGAAGCAAACTTTTGAACCCTTTGAAGGTAGATGATCTGTTCAGAGCTAGAGCTCCTCCACTAATTTGATCAGGACAATTCCAATCTTGTGGAGTTTTCTTGTGATTATCACATACGTGGGCTGGTGAAAGCCTAAGGCTTTCTCATCTGCTCACACCTTTTTTCAAAGGTCTTTGATCAGTGAAGTGACTTTCCCAGCATTCACTCTATCCCGTATGTAGCAGTGAGGTGGTTTGGGGAGTTAGACCTCAACATAAGTAGTAGGCCTGGCTGATCAGTGGTTTGTCCCATCCTCTTTACCAGATTGGTACAAAAAATGAGCGTGTCACCCAATTCTCTGACCCAGAATGCAATGACAGCTATTTGCCCATTCTTTTGGTGAAAGAATTAGAAGGTGTGTGTGTGTGTGTGTGTGTGTGTGTGTGTGTGTGTGTGTGTGTGTGTGTGTGTGAAACTGGGGATTAAACTCAGAACCTTGTGCTTACCAGGCAGGCGCTCATGCTGCTGAGCTACCTCCCCGGCCCATGGAAGGCATTTTAGAGTTCTTTTGCTCAGGCTCAAATTCTTCTCCTTCTTTGCATGTGCTCCAGTTAAGCTAGTGAGGCCAAAGGCCTGTCATCAGACATTTTAGATTCTTTTTCTAGGTCTGGTGATCTTTCCAGTTATGCACATAAGGGAAGGAATAAAAATAATCCTTAAACTTCTGGAGTGCTCTGCCCATGATAAACTCTATCAAACAGAACATGTAAATGACTGTGCTCCTAGCATTCTGCTAGGTGTTGCAGATGCAACAAAAAATATGGTTTTCTAAGAACTCAAAATAATATAAACAGGAGGCAACATAAAAGCAACAGAAAGCTACTTACACTTAATTTCTAAACCAAGCGATTTATCTTGATAAAGAGAAGGAGAACAAAGAACTGAGCATCTCCTGAATTTCAGGGCATTTTCCTATCTAGAAGGTACAGCCACAGATCCCTTGGTGACTCTATCAGAGCAAACATCTGACCCAGAGATGCCCCGCCATAGACCACACAGCATCCTGTTCCTTGCAAGTGGTCTGGTAGGAGTGGAGCCAATCAGATTCCTCCTCCATTAATCTGGACCAGGAGTGGCAGTTAGGTCTTAGATGGTAGGTCCTAACCTCAAGGTCTAGTAGATTTATCATCATGAAACTCACTGGGAGGGTGTCTGTGAACAGCAGCTTTGAGGTGCAGAGATTCAGAGAAGCTGGATTTCTGAGAAAGAACTAGATCTCATGGGTTGAGAAGTGAAGGAGTGTCTCAGATGCTTCAATTTTTGCCCTTTCTGAAGTCCTTTGATCAGATTCCTGAATGTGTCCCCTCGGTTTTCCTTCCCCAAATTAGGAATAAGACCAGAATACTATTCTCTACCTTTTACTTCAGCTAATTTCAATGGTCCTTGTAACCCTCATAACCCTGTCTAAAGCAAGAATCCAAAGAGAGAATCCATATGCTGATGTCTGTGAACTAAGCAACTACACTGTAAACAGTGATGTGTGATACTAAAACCAAACTTAAAATACCTGTCATTTTTTTCTAAATGCAATCTGCTTCTAATGTCATATCAATTATTGCTATGTTCTCTTTAAAGTCAATGTAAAAAACCAGGTAATAAAAGTAAACAAGAGACAAAAAAAAACCAAATGTCATAAGGTTGTCTGCTACAGTGTTGTATATGGTTTGATTTCTAAATTTCTGTGTAATGAGTTCTTCAAAAATGTGTAATTTTTTAACATTCTATAGGGATTTAAATTTTAAAATATCCATGGTTGTTTGAAAATAGCAGCTCTTTTTTTTTTTTTTTTTTTTTTTTTTTTTTTTTTTTTTTTTTTTTTTTTTT
>PVKA01041952.1:0-17702 GCA_004027165.1 Ctenomys sociabilis
AAAATCCCCTTGCTTTTGCATGAAAAAAAAAAAACAAAAAACCTATGATTTAAATGGGTCCCTATCCCATAGCTCCTTGTAACTTATCTGTGCATGGCTATGCATGCCTGTTATCCCAGTACTCTTTAACAAGCAGGAGAATGGCAGATCTAAGCCTAAACTAAGAAATCTGGTAAGATCCTTTCACACACAAAAAAGGGGGTGGGGGGCTGGGATATAGCTCAGTGCAAAGAATGGATTTAATACCAAGTATGGGGCATGAGAGTAGGTATGGTTCAGAAAGTTAAAGGTAACATGAGTATGTTATTCGTAACAAGTCTCTTTCAATCACATAGAAGTTTTTGTGGATGAGGTGATTTTTGGAAAGGGAACCTATCCTATGATTAGAGGGCTAGAGCTTTGGCATCATCCTCCAACCTCTGGGGAGAAGTGCAGGTTTAACTGATCCCAATAGCTAAGGATTTAATCAATTATGTTTTAATAGAGTTTCCATTAAATTCCAAAAGGAGAGCGAGCACTGGGCCACCAGTAAAGGTGTAGAGGGACTCAGGCCCACTGGTGGGAGCTCAGAGGGCAGCTGCCCCCACAGAAAAGCAGCAGCCCACTGTGCCATGCTTCCTGGTCTGGGACCCTCATGGGAGGCTCAGTGAATGGCAGACCCAACCCACAGAATCACCTTTTACAAATTTACCTGTCTGAGAAGAAATGATGGCAAAATATTCTAATCTTTCCTTGGAGAGTTATAACACCACTAACTGAACATTCTAGTATGCCAGTAGAGAAAAATAAAAGTCACTGTAAAAATCCTCCTTGTGACTCTCACCTGCCAGTTCACAACATTAGGGAATTTGAATCCAGTCACTAGTGAATTGGAAAAAAGATGATGAGCTACTTAAGAATTATTCTTGTACTGTAACAGGAAACATTCTGCATAACCAGTACAATTTCACTATCATTAACAGCAAGCAAATGGGAAGCTATTCTCATTTTGTTTTGAAGAAGAAGAAAAGCAACAAAGGGGTACATTTAACATCAAAGTTCCTGAACTTCATGAAAAAAATAAGCCACTGATCACTTATGTGGGGACTCTACTACCCCGTGTGCAAATGTCGCAAGTGTTTTCTTTACGTTGGACCTGGTACAGAAGTAATGGAAGTGTACAGGTTCCTATTGATATTCACATGAAAACTATGCTATCAATGGAACATACAACAATGAAACAAAGCTCAAAATCTCCTGGAAGAAGATGAGAAATTCTACTGGTACCACTCAGTATTTTAGTGAACTTGATAGGCTGAGCTTTTTGGTGCTATTCAAACCGTTTTCTTTCTTTTTTTCCCCCCTTATAGACAGGGTCTTGGGCTACGGAAATAGCTCAGTGCATATGCTTTGCCTGGCAAGCATAAGGTCCTGAGTTCAATGTCCCCCCCCCCCATTCTACACCCCATGCAAAGAGACAGGGTCTCCCTGTGCAGTTCAGGCTAGCCTTGAGCTCACTTTGTAGCCCAGGCTGGTGTCAAATTTGCAATGATCCTCCTGCCTCAGTATCCTGAGTACTAAGATTATAGTCATGCCCACCACACCAAGCTCCCAAACAGTTTCTTACAGTAGTTGGTGAAACTGTTCTTTTAGTGGTTATTATTCTGCTTTGTAAGTGTACACACAAAAGAAAAAGCAGCACTCACAAGATGGAATATAACTTGAGCAAATTGAGCAGCTGAAGTCAGATCAAAGTAATGATATAGAAAATAATACCCTAGACAAAGAATAAATGAATCTGTGAGTCAATGGAGAAGATCAAATCAAGCATTGTGAGAAGATACACAAAGACTTTATGTTTCACAGCTTTTAAGAGTACTTGAGCTTTTAAATGATTAAATAGTTTCTGCAACATGTACAACAGAAGTAACTTCATAAACAATAAATGCTGCTGGGGAGAGGGCTCAGTGAAATAAGCACTTCCCTGGCAAGCACAAGGGCCCGAGTTCAATCCCTGGCTCCACCAAAAAAAAAAAAAGACACAATAAATGCTATATCAGATCTAAAGGTATATTTTAATTTGGTAATTGTTTTATACTAAAACAAGGTAAACTATGAAATATGTTCTGTAACCAAGAGTAATTCATTTTTAATCTTTAAGAGACAAGAGCAAAATCAGTTAATAGTTCACAAAATAACTTTTTAAAAAATAGTTCATAGAGTGTCACTAAAGAACTGTTTATAACCAAAGAACTATTTATAACCAAAAAACTGATTAAAAAGAAAAGTCTTTACTTAAAAAAAAAAAAATGATAGGGTCTGAAAAGCTTCTAGGTCAGTAAGCACATAGCATAGGGGCTGGGAGTGGTGGCACATGCCTATAATCCCAGCACTCGGGAGGCTGAGGCAGGAGGATTGTTGTGAGTTCAAGACCAGCCTGAGCTACAAAGTGAGCTTAAGGCCAGCCTGAACTGCATAGTGAGACCCTGTCTCAAAAAGACAAAAAAAAAAAAAAAAAAAAAAAAAAAGAATAACATGCTTCATGGAGACAAGTCCTGTCTTAGGACCTTTCACACCTTGCTAGGTGAATCTCTTCATCTTACTGTTTATATGTATCCTTTATTATATCCCTCATTGTGCAACAGCCCAGCAAACATAAGCAATATGTTTCCTTGAGATCTGTGAATAATCCTAATTCTTCTTTGCCATTTGCCAGAAGTACTGAGTAGAATAACAGAAAGACAGTTGTTTTGTTTGTTTGTTGCCTATCTTACATGTTAGTTTTTGTTGTTGTTGTTTTTTTTTTTTTTTTTTTTTTTTTTTTTTTTTGTCTTTTTGAGACAGGGTCTCACTATGCAGTTCAGGCTGGCCTTAAGCTCACTTTGTAGCTCAGGCTGGTCTCGAACTCACAACAATCCTCCTGCCTCAGCCTCCCGAGTGCTGGGATTACAGGCATGTGCCACCATGCCCGGCTATTCTTACATGTTAGTTTGAGAGAACTGGTATTTTATCACCAGCTCCTGGCAAAGCCTGGAATTTCCTAAGAAATACAAACATTTTTGTTATACAATTGAAGTAATTCTAGGCTTATTTTGAATGGTCACATGATTAGAGGGCTGGAACTTTCTTCTGCACCCTGAACACCAAAACGAGGGCAGGAAATTAGTCCAATCATGAGTCAAAAGACTTAAAATCCCTGTATGTAATAAACATTTGTATGTTTTTAACTATGTAATAAAATACAGCTGGGATTGAACTTAAGGCCTTGTACTTGCTAGAAAAGCAGCAGAGCTACACCCCAACCCCTCTAATGATTTTTTTTTTGGCGGGGGGAGTGTACTGAGCTACATCCCTAGCTGCTTTTTTATCTTTTGAGACGGTGTTTCCCTAAGTCACTAAGTATGCAGGCTGGGCCAATCTTTTTTTTTGTACCAGGAATCAGACTCATGACCTTGCACTTGCAAAATTGAGGTGACTTGGGGATACACAACACCGGAGGCTTGAGTCTAAAGCAGGGGCATCTATATTATCCCGTCACAAAACAAATCTTAGCAGATTTGAAAGAACGAAACCATACATAGTATGTGCTCTAGTAATAATGGCATTAAGCTAGAAATCAGCAGCAAGATAATCAAAACCTTAAAAACAGCTGGAAGTTAAAAGCAACAACACATTAAAAGAGCAAAAGCATATTAGTTTATATGTTGTCCATGCTGCTTTTGCATTGCTAGAGACAGAGTTAAATTGTTGTAATACAGACTGAACAGCACTTAAAGCAAACACTTACTACTTGGACCTGTAAGAAAAAGATAGCCTGAACAGGAAAAAAATATTAGCACGCTGACTCCAACTAGGTATATAAATAATAACACACTAAATATGGCCCAGCACAGTTTATCCCAGGGATGCAGGCTGATTCAATACCCTAAAATCAACTTATGCCAAGCATGGTGGTGCATATCTATAATCTCAGGAGGCTAAGGCAAGACCCTATCTTAAAAAAAAAAAAAAAAAGGAAAAACTAAAAAAAGAGAAAAAAGAAAAATCAATTTATGTAATCTATGAATTATAGTTTTGAAAAAGGAAAACAACATGTTCTCTCACTTGATGCAGAAGCACAGTATCTGGCAAAATTCAATATTCATCCATGACATACACTTTCAGCAAACTAGGAATGGAAGAAATCTGTTCAATCTAATAATGGGCATCTTTTTTTAAAAGCACTCCCTTTGAGCCAGGCATGGTGGTGTACACTTATAATCCCACACTTGGGATGCTAAGGCAGGAGGATTAATTGCAAGTTCCAACCAGCCCAGGCTACGAAATGAGTTAAAGGCCAATCTGAACTGCATAGGCGAAACCCTATCTCAAAAAGCCAAAAAAAAAGAAAGAAAAGAAAAAACAACTCCCACAGACTAAGTGGTAGATTTCACAGAATTCTAGGTGAAATCCAAGCATAATATTTTATATAAACTAATTGTAAAATCTATATAGATAAGCAAAAACTACCCAAAATATTTTTGACAAAAACTAGTGACAAAGGTACAAAAAAAAAAAAAAAAAGAGTTCAGAAACAGACCTAAAGTAGCCAACTTAAAATTTTTCTTTTCATTTACATTTTTTTAAATTTAGATTTAATTCTTATTTATTTAATTATTGTATTTTTGAGACAAGGTTTCACCATGCAGTTCAGGCTGGCCTTGAGCTCACTTTGTGGCCCAGGCTGGTCTCAAACTCACAAAGATCCTCTTGCCTCAGAATCCAGAGTGCTGGGATTACAGTAAAATGACATTTTAAAGCATATAATTCAGTGCTTAATAATATATTCACAATTGGTATGTATAATCATCCCATTATTAGTCCTAGAACTTTTTAAAATGGCGACAAAATTGTTTTGTAGGAGATGGCATGCGTCCTAAGTCAAAAGAGCTGTAGCACAGTATCCTATTCACCTTGGTAGTAGAAGAGACTGAGGCAGAAATCAACTCAGTTTAACCTCTGCCTGCTATACTTTAGTGATAGGGGGAAAGCTGAATTAGGTCTCCCCATTTGGCCTTGCCTAAATTGTACTGTCCTTCACTTGTTCCCCCACCTTTTTTTTTTTTTATTATTATTATTAATTTTATGGAGAAACAAATAGCAATGAGACAGTTTCAAAACAGGTCAGTAGGACAGATACAATGATTAATACATTACATATTGTTGTCTATGTAGTAGTTATTCATAGTACAAGATACAGACATTATTAGTACAAATATTTCTTCTCATTGAATTAAGAGAAAGTAGCTGTACATCTATCTTTCCAAATAAGATACAAATATATATATATATAAAAGAGCCAAACCACATGCTCCCATGTAGACATAAATTTCTCTACCCAGTCAATGATCCGATAGGTATAGGTAGACATGGCATTCCAGCCCAGACACCATAGTAACCTAGGAACCTACATAAGCTAAAGAATTGGGCCTTTGTGTTCTCCAGTTTGGAGGAGGGGAAGCACATCCGTCACTGGCTAATAATTTGGTCTCCAGTGGACAATGATTCTGGCCATTACAGTTTTATTTATTTATTTAATGTATTTAGTACGGGGTCTATAGAGTCTTACTACACAGATTGGACTCGTAGTGATCCTCCTGATTTCAGCCTCCCAGGCACTGGTATTATAGGTCTGTGCCACCACTACTACAATGATAACTACTACAAAGACAACAAGAGTGCCAGGGAAATGGCTCAGTAGAAAAAACGCTTTCAAGTGAGGTGGCAGGAGTGTGTGAGTCCTGAGCCTCCTGCAGAGTCCCTCACTTTGCCAGCTACTTTCTCTGGTGTGACTCCTACCCGGTGTGACCTGTACCACGTTCACACTGCAAGACCTGGAAGGACTTTAAGGACTCCGCGAGACCTGGAAGCTACGCGATGACCCAGCACAGCTCGCCCTGTGAGTGGGAACTCCAGGCCCACCGTGCTGAAGAAACCTTTCCCAGAGTTCTCATTCTCCGGTCCTAGCCTGTGGCCCCAGCCAGACTCAACACAGCCAGCCCAACTCACCGCGCTAGAGAGACCTTTCCCAGCTTTCTCCAGTCTTGCCCCGACGCCCCAGACCCAACACAGCCAGCCCAACTCACCGCGCTAGAGAGACCTTTCCCAGCTTTCTCCAGTCCTGCCCCGTTGCCCCAAACCCAACACTGTCTGCCTGGTGAGTGAGAACATCCACGACCCTTTTGGGAGCCCTGCAGACCCGCCAAAGCCAGGCCCGGTGAGTGTGTGTGAGAGCTTCTGTGCTCTCCTGCCCCCCTATACCCCTCCACACCCAGCCCAGGCCTGACATACAGGCCTGGGGAGAAACTCTGAGGCTGAAGTCCTTGCACTGAGACTAGGGTCAAAACTATGCAGCTAATCCAGAAGCAGAACATCTTACCAAAGGGACACAGCAAGGAAGGAGGTGAGCACAGCAGCTAGACCCAAGCCAGGCAAAACTACATGAACTAGAACTTGGTGTAACAATACCTGAATTTCATAAGGTTGCTAAGGTTAGAACAGCACCAAAACTACACCAAAAGTCAGAGGTCAGAGTTATAAGTCATGATGAAAACAAGGAGCCAAATGCAATCTCAGCCCTCAAGCCCACCAAGGATAAGTGCAGAGGACACTAACTCAGCTAAAATGAATGAATTAACAGAGTCAGAAGCAAGGAAACAACAGCAGAAAGGTATAGAGGAAATCAGACATGAATTAACGCCTGAAAGAAAAAAAAGAAATTTTTGAATACATAGCACCAGAAGTAATGAATCAAATCCAGAAACATATGGGGGAAACCCAATGCCCACCCAGAACAAGTGCAGAGAACATTACTCCAGCTGAAACATATGAATTAACAGCATCTCAGGCAAAGAAACAACAGCAAAAAGGTAAAGAGGAACTCAAAGCAGAAATAATTTCTGAAATAAAAAAAGAAATCTTTGAAATTATAACATCTGAAGTAGAGAATCAATTCGGGAAATATATAGAGGAAACCCAATTTGGAAAAAACTCTGCAGTAAAAGAATTAATAGCTACCTCTAATGAAGAAATTGAAAAAAAAATAGAGGAGATTAGAAATATGATAGAGTCCTTGAATGAGCAATACAGGAAAGAAATAGATCGAATGAAGCAGAGTTAAAGAGATAGAAGAACTTAAAATCTCAATCACGAGTCTACAAAACCATTTGAGTGAAAGCAAAGACAGAGTCTCATATCTTGAAGACGCTGGTGCAGCTAGTGAAAAGGTGAGAAAAGATCTCTTAGAAACAACTAGGATGCAGGAAAAAATAATCCATCATATGCAAGACGATGGCAAGATGAACAATGTGAGACTAATAGGCAACAATGAGAAAGAAGGAGTCAACACAAATGATATAAAAAAAATATGGGCAGAAGTAATAGCAGAAAACTTCCCAAATATGAGGGAACAATCTAACATTCAGCTAACTGAAGCATACAGAATGCCAAATAACTTCAACCCAACTAAAAACACACTGAGATATACAATAGTCAAGATCCAAGAAATCCAACACAAGAATACTACACTGAAAGCTGCTAGAGAAAAGAAGCAGATCACATTCAAAGGAAAACCCATCAGAATTACGGCCAACTTCTCTTCATAAACCATGAAGGCAAGGACAGAGTATTTCAAGTCCTCACCCAGACTACTATACCCTGCAAAACTCTTTCAAGTGTGATGGAGAAGTGAAATACTTCCATGACAAAGAACAACTAAAGAATTTCATGACAACAAAGCCATCCCTATACAGGGATGAAAAGATGAAAGATGGTCTAGAGAAGGACGACTATGACCAGAACTCTACTAATGAGAACAGAAGGAACCCACTAAATAGGGCAAACAATTAAACACAGGACAAAAAGGAGTAAACAGCGGGTAAATAACATGACAATCATAAGTCAACACATTTCAACTATAACCATCAATATAAATGGACTCAATTCACCAATAAAGAGAAATAGACTGGCAAAGTGGAGTAGGAAACAACATCCAACAATATGCTGTATATAAGAAACACACTTAACTCAAAAGGCTTAAAGTCAAAGGATGGAAAACAATACTGCATGCCCCAGCACCACACAAAAAAACAGGGATAGCAATCTTGTTCTCAGTCTCAACTTCAAACAAAGAATGACCAAACGAAATAAAGAAGGACACAATATACTGGTTAGGGGAAGAATTTAACAGAAAGAGGTAACACTCATAAATATGTATGTAGTAAACATGGGAGCATCCAACTATGTAAAACAAATCTTAATGGACATGAAAAAGCTAATATCCAATATCACAATCTTAACAGGAGACTTAAATACCACCTTATCCCACAAAGACAGGTCAACTAGACAAAAAATTAGCAAAGAAGTAGCAGAACTGAACCAGAGCCTGGAATAAATGGACTTGGTGGACATATACAGAGTGTTCCACCCAACCACAGCTGAATACACATTTTTTTCAGCTGCACATGGGTCATTCTCTAAAACAGACCACATACTGGTCCACAGGTCATGCTTAAGTATATGCAAGAAAACAGAAATTATCCCATGCGTATTATCTGACCACAGTGCAATGAGACTGGAAATAAATGACAAAAGAAACCAGCAAAAGCCCCTAAATACATGGAAATTAAACAACACCCTACTCAGCCATCAATGGGTTACAGATGAAATTAAACAAGAAATTCAATAATATCTACAGTTCAATGAGAATTCAACCACAACTTATCAGAATTTATGGGATGCAATGAAAGCAGTTCTTTGAGGAAAGTTCATAGCTATGAACCCACACATTAGGAAAACAGAACGGGAACAAATAAACACACTAATGCGACACCTCCAACATCTAGAAAAGGAAATGAAAACCAAACCCAGAGCCCAAAGATGAGAGGACTAGAGCAGAAATTAATTCAAATGAGATGAAGAAAACAGTTCAAAGAATCAATGAATCAAAAAGCTGGTTCTTTGAAAAACTAAATAAAATTGATAAACCACTAGCTAACCTCATCAAAAAGAAAGAAAAATTCAAATATAAGGAATAAGGAATGAAAAAGGTGTAATCACCACAGACCCAGTGGAAATTCAGAAGACTATCAATAGTTATTTTGAGAATCTTTACACTCACAGAATAGAAGACACAGATGAAATGGACAGATTCCTAGAAAAGTACAAATTACTAAAACTGAATCAAGAAGATAGAACAACTCTCAATAATCCAGTAACAACCAATGAAATACAAAATGTAATAAAAAGCTTGCCAACAAAGGAAAGTCCAGGTCCTGATGGATTCACAGTTGAATTCTATAAAAAATTTACAGGAGATATAATCCCTACACTCTACAAACTCTTCAATGAAATTGAAAAGGAAACAGTTCTCCCAAAATCATTCCTGGACACAAGTATTATACTGATACCAAAACTAGGGAAAGACACAACTAAAAAAGAGAACTACAGGCCAATCTTACTCATGAACATAAATGCAAAAATCCTCAATAAAATCCTAGCAAACAGAATACAGCAAATCATGAAGATCATACACCATGACCAGGTAGGATTCATCCCAAGGAGGCAAGGATGGTTCAGTATTCACAAATCTATAAATGCTCTATCAATAGAGCAAAAACTAAAAACCACATGATCCTCTCAATTGATGCAGAAAAGGCTTTTGACAAAGTCCAACACTCATTCATGTTCAAAATCCTTCGGAAAATTAGAATAGAAGGCCTCTACTTCAATCTGATAAAAGCCATCTATGACAACCCAGTGGCTAATATAATTCTAAATGGGGAAAGACTGAAATCTTTTACTCTCAGATCTGGTACAAGACAATGATGTCCTCTATACCCCTCCTATTCAATATAGTTTTGGAATCATTACAACCATTAAACAAGAGGGAGAAATAGAAGGAATAAGGATAGGTAGAGAAGAAGTTAAATTATCACTATTTGCAGATGACATGATACTTTTCTTGGAAGACCCAAAAAACTCCACCAAGAAGCTACTAGAATTGATAGACAAATTCAGTAGCATAACAGGATATAAAGTCAATACTCAAAGTCAATAGCATTTCTCTACACAGATAACAAATACACTGAGAGGGAAACTATAGAAACAATATCTTTTACAATAGCACTGCGGAAAATGAAATATCTTGGAATTCAACTAACTAAAGAAGTTAAAGATCTTTTCACGGAAAATTATAGTACTCTGAAAAAAGGGACCATAGAGGATTTCAGAAAATGGAAACATATACCCTGCTCCTGGATAGGAAGAACCAACATCGTGAAGATGGCCATACTCCCAAAATTGTTGTACAAATTCAATGCAATCCCTATCATACTATGAAGAAAATACCTCCTACACCTAGAGAAATCATTCTTACAGTTTATTTGGAACCAGAAGAGACCTAGAATAGCAAGGGCAATCCTGGCCAATAAACACAAGTCAGGAGGCATTACAATTCCTGACTTGAAATTATACTACAAAGCTACTGTGATAAAATCAGCATGGCAACAAAACAGACCTGAGGATTAATGGAATAGACTAGAAGATGCAGAGGCCCCTACAAACACACTCAACCACTTGATCTTTGACAAAGGTGCCAAACATGCTTACTGGAAGAAAGATAGCCTCTTTAACAAATGGTGCTGGAAAAATTGGCTCTCCATATGTTGAAAACTAAAACTTGACCCAGGTCTATCACCATGCACTAAACTAAAGTCAATATGGATCAAAGATCTTAACATTAAAACAAAGACACTCAATCTCCTGGAAGAGAAAGTAGGAGAAACTCTTGAAGACATAGGGGTAGGCAAAGAGTTCATGAACAAACATGTATTCACACTGGAAACACTTGAAAGAATTAAAAACTGGGACCATCTGTTGAGAAGTTTTTGCATGTCAAAAGAAATTACCATCAAAGTGAAAAGACAACCCACAAATTTTGAAAAAATCCTAACTCATAAGAACTCAGACAAGGGTCTGCTCTCTAGAATTTATAAAGAACTAAAAAATATCAGAGCCCCTAAATTTAACAACCCTATCCAGAAATGGGCATCTGAGATGAATGCACACTTCTCAGAAGATGAAATTAAAGAAGCGAATAAATATATGAAAAAATGCTCCATATCACTAGTCATCCGTGAAATGCAAATTAAAACAGCACTTAGATACCATCTCACTCTAGAAAGAATGGCTATCATAAAGAAATCAACCAACAACAAATGCTGAAGAGGTTGTGAGGAAAAGGGAAGCCTTATACACTGCTGGTGGGAATGTAGACTGGTGCAACCATTATGGAAATCAGTGTGGAGAGTCCTTAAGAAACTAGGACTGGAAATCCCATTCAAGCCAGCTATACCCCTACTGGGAATTTTCCCGGAGGAACTGAAAACATCATATCATAGGGATATATGTGTACCTATGTTTATAGGAGCACAATTTGTGATAGCCAAATCTTGGAAACAACCAAGATGCCCGTCACATGAGGAATGGTTGAAAAAGATGTGGTATTTTTTATGCAATGGAGTATTACTCAGCTGTAAAGAATGATAAACTTGAAGCCTTAATATTTACGTGGATGCTATATGAAGACATACTTATAAGCAAAATAAAGCAGACCCATGTATGCAAATATCATAGTCTCCCTAGTATAACTCAAAAGAAGAATTGCACATAGAAATGTATAACACAATTAAAAGGAAAGCAAGAACTTGAGGATTGGACAATGAGGAGAGGGCAAGGAGAAATGCTGAGAAACATGACAGAAGCAAGACCATTCACTTATACACACTAGATGGGTAAGACAGTGATGCTGAGAGACATCAGGAGATTTTTGAAGCTAGCAGTTAAGTGGTAGGATTCTCACCCGACTAACTATATGTGCTGATACCTGTGAACCAAGCAACTACACTGAATTTAACAAAGTGTAATAGAAGGGCCACACTCCAAATGCTTGTCATTCTGGTCTTCTAAGTATGTACTTCTTGTCATGACATACCAGCTATTACTATACTGCCCTTTTTTAAAGGGTGGTAAATGAAAAATAAGACAAAAAATGTCCCAAGACAGTCATGCTACATTGCTACTATGCTGTATATGGATGGATTTCTAAATATCTATGTAAATATATATGTGTTCATTCCTATTTTTAATTTGTTTTTTCTTCTTCATATTCTGTACAGACTTAAGAGTTTAATATCTCAATACTTGATGGGAAATACATGTTCCATGTTCTGCCTATGATGTCTGATATTTAGACTAATAATGTGGGTAAAATGAACTGCATATGTTGAAAAATACCACATCTTTTTCAGCCATAATAAACGTCTCTTCTGGAGGGTTAACAACCTAAGTTTGCAGATCAAAAATTGGAGAAAAAGAAAGGCTGCAAGGTCAGCCAACATTTTGGCCATAGCCTTTCAAGGTCAGTGAAGACTCAGAACATAAGAGAACCTATACTATAACATCATGTAACTCAGGAGTGCCCCAAATTTTCTGATCAAGGAGATTATGGGGCAACGGAGGAATGCAATCAGTGATGTATAGTGTGCCTAAAGAGAGTCACATGGAGAGAAAACTTTCTCTCAGGCTTCCACAGAGAGCAAATTGGTAAAGCAATGGCTGTGACTCATCCACAAGGCTGACACTGACAAGGGATCTACAAAGAGCAGTACAGAGTTACAGGAAACTCTGAGGGTACCTGACTGACCTTATCTGATACAAAAGTTACATTTTTTGTTTTATAGGTCTTGCTTTATCTTGGTCTTAACCATCCAGCAGAAAAGTATAAAAATGGAGGTATATAAAGTTATATTAATATAATGAGCTTTGAATGGCTCAAGTCAACAACTTGTGTGGATAACCCACTTCTATTGTGGACTGCTGATCTGTGTTGGATTACTTTAAAAATAAATAAATAAATAAAAATAATAAAATAAAATGTGTATATATATATTATATATATATATAATATATATATATATATATAATATATTTAGCCATCCATGTTTTGAAAATCTGTAACATATGTATCATTGTATGTTACCCTGTTTATGTCAAATAAATTTAAAAATAAATAAATAAAATTCAGTTTACTTGTATAACAGTCATTCACTGAAAAAAAAGAAAAAACACTTTCCTGGCAAGTGCAAGTGCCTGAGTTCAATCCCCAGTTCTACAAAAAGAAAGACAACAATATGCATTACAGTTTGTTTGTCTGTTTGTTTATTTAGTGTAGTGCTGGGGATTGAACTCAGGACCCTGCATTTACCAGGTCCATTACATTTAAAACGGTGACAAAGTTTCACCTTTAACCAAGGATAACAGAGGCTGCCAAAAATACACACTCCCTACTTTTTTACTGTAAATTTTACTTTAGCATTAATAGTAGCCAGCTGTACATCTCAATACCTCTTCCTGGTGATTTCAGAAAGCAATCTTTGCATTTACTCACTTGGTACAAATAAAGATGATGTGTGTGCACCCATGCAAAAGTGTCAAAACAGTTTTTACATGTTTATCTGAGCATCACAGAGTACAGTATAATATACCCACACCACTCTAGGATTTGTTTTTGTTTCATTTTGGCTTTTTGGTTGTTTTGTTTTTCACATGGGGCTTTATTATGCAGTTCAGGCTGGCCTTAAACTTATTATTTAATCTAGGCTGGCCTCAAACTTTCAGTTGTCTTCCTTCTTCAGTCTCCCATGTGTTGGGATTATAGGTGTGCACCATCATGTCCAGCTAGGATTTGCTTTTCTCTTTTTAAAAAAGTTTTCTTTTAATTTTTCTGGTAGAAGTAGCCCAATTCAGTATAATGGCACATGAAAAACCAGATTCACAAGCTTTGGAGGAGGTCAAAAGTGAATCATCAGATTACTCATGTATGGATGATGGAAGATGATCATTATGGTAAAACTCAACATGTTTTCATAACAGAAGAACAGTGTGGGTGGATGCTGCTGACTCTGACATTCACCATGTGAGCCAAAGTTTCTGTGACATGAAATAGAGCAAGAATCAACTGATACTGACAGGGAATGTAGAACTCCTTGTTTCTGATGATGAAGAAAATAGCAAGGTGACAAGTTGAAATGTTGCAAAATGGTCACCCAACTAAATGGAATGATCTAGTCAGGCATGATGGTGCAGGCCTGTAATCCCAGCACTTGGGAGGCTGAGGCAAAAAGACCCTTGCAAGTTCCAAACTAGCCTGAGTTAAAAAGTGAACTCAAGGCCAGCCTGAACTGCATCACAAGACCCTGTCTCAAAAAGAAAAAAAAAAGAAAGAAAAGGAATGATCCGATATTAGAACTAGGTCTAAAAATATAATGAGGGTGTTAGCAGGAGTAAAATGTATTGGATAGAATGCCAGCACTGCCAGTCAGTGTTGGAAATTGTAACAGATGAAATGCTACAACATGCTGTGAAATGGATAAAGGCTGAAATACAAGTAAAATATTTTGTGTACACCACACTAATATTAAAAAATGTATAACAATGCATCAAATGATGATGGGAACAGAATTGCTGCTCCCATGTCCCAAACTAATCAGAATGCGACACTCAACAGTTGGTTCACAGGTCTCAACTGATGTTAAATTTCATAACAGAGCACAAGTTGACGAGCATAGGAACTATATGTAGGAACAAAGCAGAAATTCCAGATGAAATGTTGCAATTTCAAAACAGAGAATTGTATAGTACAATCTTTTGGATTTCAGAAAGATTTACAATGGCCTTGTATGTGGTGAAGGTCATGCTGATGTCAGCATTGCATGATAAAGGAAATATTAAAAGGGAAACCGGGCCGGGGAGATGGCTCAGTGGAGTAAGTGCTTCCCTGGTAAGTGCAAGGGCCTGAGTTCAATCCCCGGTTCTGCCAAAAAAAAAAAAAAACAGTAGCAGTTTTTGAGCCGGGCGTGGTGGCGCATGCCTGTAATCCCAGCACTCGGGAGGCTGAGGCAGGAGGATTGTTGTGAGTTCGAGACCAGCCTGAGCTACAAAGTGAGCTTAAAGCCAGCCTGAACTGCATAGCGAGACCCTGTCTCAAAAAGACAAAAAAAAAAAAAAAAAAAGGGAAACCTCAACAAAAATGAAACCTAAAGCTGCTGGTGATAATAACTCAGTGGCACAGTACCTACCTGGAAAGTATGAAACCATGAGTTTGATTCCCAGAACAACAACAACAAAAAAGGAATCCTGAGAGAGAAACTTTCTATAAGACTGGGGATGGTGGTATGCAACTGTAATCCCAGCACTTAGGAGGCTGAAAACAGGAGGATCACTATGAGTCCAATCTATAGACTGAGACCCTGTAGACCCTGTATGAAATACATTAAAAACAAAAAAGCTTTCTACAACAAAACCAAAGGTGGAGATGTTGATGAGCTATGCAGCAAATAGGATGTCACTTGAAACAAAAAGCATTGGTGAATCATTGTGTTTTATTCAATCCTAAAATGCTGACACCTATTCTAAATACTTATTACACATTTGCTATCATATTGATGTCTTTATTTTCTCATTACTTAGGTGAAAAGATTGAAGTAAAGATTTTTCTAGAGTACTATTGGTATTTTCATTGCAATTCATGTATACATTTATTTCTGATGTTATCTTTTGTAAGCAAGCACACAGCTAATGTGAAAATATTGTTTATTCTAAATGTGCAATGCATATTAAGAATACTTTATTGCCGGGCGTGGTGGCGCATGCCTGTAATCCCAGCACTTGGGAGGCTGAGACAGGAGGATTGTTGTGAGTTCGAGACCAGCCTGAGCTGCTACAAAGTGAGCTCGAGGCCAGCCTGAACTGCATAGTGAGACCCTGTCTCAAAAAGACAAAAAAAAAAAAAAAAAAAAAAAAAAAAAAAAAGAATACTTTATTGATGTTTTATGTTTCTATTAACTACAAATCGCATGATATAACAAGCAATGCAACAAAACAGCAAGATGAGACATCAAGTATGTCCTACAAAAAGGCTAGGAAAGCACAACACATGATGTCAGTGTAAGCAAATATAGTTGTATGTAACATGCTATCGTCATGTGTGAAGACTGCCTTAGTTTAAATGTGATAACTGAAATAAATACATTTTTGTAAAATGCTATTGGACTTTTCACTGTAGTTCATATAGGAATTTACTTCAGTTGTCCTTTTTGACTTTGTACACCAAAAACCAGTCAATCTCGAGAATGTTAATGCTTTTTTATAAACATTCAAATATTAAAAATGCAATGCTTTATTTTTTGTGATTTTTTTCCTGTTAAGCACTCACTGCTTAATACAACAAAACTCATGCTGATGTTTTATTAAAAATTAATAATTCATCAATAGAAATATTCTAAAAAATAAACATGGGGGAGGAGCCGCGTGCCCTGGCACAAGCGGCTGTGGCCATGGCGTACGCCTATGTGTTTAAATATATTATCACTGGCAACACAGTGGTGCTGGAGATCAAATTCAGGATACTGTGCTTGCCAGGCAGGTGCTTTTGCCACTGAGCTATCTCCTCAGCCTGACCAGTTTCAAATTTGTGTCTTCATCCCGGACATCCTTTCTGAAATGTGTTGGTATATCATGTTTACTGCTACCAGTTTACTGACAAGAGGTTTCAGCCAATGACCTTACTATTGGTGTGGAGTTCAGTGCTCGAATGATAACAATTGATGAAAACAGATAAAACTCCAGATCTGGAACACTGCAGGACAAGAATCCTTCCATTCTATCACCAGATCTTATTACAGAGGTGCTGCTGGGGCTTTACTAGTATATGACATTACAAGGAGAGATACATTTAACCACGTGACAACCTGGTTAGAGGATGCCCGCCGGCATTCCAATTCCCACATGGTCATTATGCTTACTGGAAATGAAAGATTTAGAATCTAGAAGGGAAATAAAACAAAAAATAAGAAGGTGAAGCTTTTGCACGAGAACATGGCCTTATCTTCATGGAAACTTCTGCTAAGACTGCTTCCAATGTATAAGAGACATTTATTAATACAGCAAAAGAAATATATGAAAAAATCAAGAAGGTATCTTTGACATTAATGAGGTAAATAGCATTCAAATGGCCCCCAGCACGCTGCTACTAGTGCGACACACACAGGCAATCAGGGAGGACAGCAGGCTGGGGGAGGCTGCTGTTGAGTCTCTTTTAACCGCCTAACTGCCCAAGTGGGGCTATTCACTTATTATTTCACCCTCTCTGCTTCTGCTCCACTGAGACATGAAACTATTTGAAATGGCTTTATGTCACAGAAGACTTTAATCCTTCAAATTCTTGTATAACTTTGAATAAATGGTTAATATTCACAAAAAGACAGGTTTTGGAGAGTGTATTCATATCTATTTGCATTGGATTTCTAGGTCAACTGATGTGACTATTTTTGTTAAATGTTGTCTAGTGCCCTTAACTATAAGCTGAATTGTATTAAACACTACAAAGTCATCTTGAGTATTTTAAATCAGTTTGTGTAGTTAGGTTTCCCAGTACCTGTGGTTACCTAATGTTTAATATTATAGAACTGTCCTCAAAAAGTTGTCAGTTAGCCGGGTGTGGTGGCGCATGCCTGTAATCCCAGCACTCGGGAGGCTGAGGCAGGAGGATTGTTATGAGTTCGAGACCAGCCTGAGCTACAAAGTGAGCTTAAGGCCAGCCTGAACTGCATAGTGAGACCCTGTCT
>PVKA01041953.1:0-17731 GCA_004027165.1 Ctenomys sociabilis
AACCCCCGCACAAGCCCCTCCCGCCCCGCCCCAGCACGCCCCGCGCTGAGCTTCGCCCTCTCGTATTGGTCTGGGTCGGTTCCGCCCGCTCCCTCTGCTTGGCTTCCTCGGTAGAGCTGGAGGCGGCCGGGCTCGAGGGCGGAACTCTAGGCTGAGGGCCTGGGGGCGGGGCCGGGCCGGCTCGCGGCCGCGGACTGGCCGCCGTAGGCCGAACGGGTGGGTCCGCGCGGCCGAGGCGGCCGCATTTAAGCCGCGCGTCCCGCGGCCCACCGTCCCGCTCCGCCATGCGTACCCCGTCGATGCCGCTGCTGCTCGTCCTGGGCCTGCTTCTCGCTGGCCCCGCGGAGCCTGCGCGCCTCAGCGTGAGCCGCGTGAGCGCAGCCGGGGCGCGGGTGGGCGCGCCGCGCTGGTCGTGTTCGTTCGCGGCTCTCTGCTGCGGAGCCTCGCAGAGCCGCCGACGCGGTGTGGTGCTGTGGGGAGGGTCGGTCTCGCGGCGCGGAGCGAAGCCCCCCGGCCGCACTCCGGCGCGTTCTCGACACCCCACCCTTCCCGCTGCCTGGGCCGAGGCCGGCTCCCCATCTTTGTGCTCCCAGACCTCTCCGGGGGAACCCGAGCCTGAACAGCCGGCGGGCCCAGCCCTCCGTGCGGGGACCGCGCCGCTGCAGCCCCGAGGTCCCCAACCCCTCGGCCAGTGATCCAGGCGGCCCTGCTGCTGCAGAGCTGTGGCCGAGGCGCGCCTGTGTTCGCAGGGACGGGTGCTGAGCCCCGCGTGGGGGCTTGAGTGAGGGGTCGCGTGCGGAGGGGCTGCGGCCGGACGAGGCCAGGGAGGCCGGGCTTCCGACCCGCTTCTGTTCAGTTCCCGCTCCCGAGCCTTCTAGCGTTCATTTGTAATGTACTCGGCCGTGAAGGCACCCGAGAAAGCTCTACAATCTCGGTAAAGTGATCTGAGCTAGGAGGGTGGGCCTCCCTTCCAGGCTTCCTCAGGAAAGGAGTCCCTGTTCCCGTGGGTTAAGTGTACTCCATGTGCCAAGAGGGTAGGGCCCAGAGCATAGTTTCAAACTGCTGCCCCAGGCTCTGGACTGGGCTGCAGTGGAGTGGAGTTTGGCCAGAGGCTTTGCGTTTGCCACTGGACCTGTTCTCATCCAAGAGCCCGGAGCTGGTGGCACTTGATCCCTATCTGCTGTCCTCTCCATCTTGCCCCATCGAGGGCCAGATAAAGGCTGTGAGGATGGTATGTTTTAGCTCCAGAACCCTGTATTTCAGTTCCTCTTCTAGTATTGACTGGTCTTGTGATTGTGGGCCTTGGTAACTGCTAGATAGCAGGGTGAGAGTCTTTGATGTTGCATGGTGGCCGCCACTTCCTGTATGCCTAAGGTGTATTGAACCTTGTTTTTTCTAATAAACTTTGTGGAAAAATTTTAGATTTACAAAAAAAAGTTAGAAGCTGGGCGTGGTGGCGCATGCCTGTAATCCTGGCACTCAGGAGGCTGAGGCAGGAGGATTGTTGTGAGTTCGAGACCAGCCTGAGCTACAAAGTGAGCTTAAGGCCAGCCTGAACTGCATAGTGAGACCCTGTCTCAAGAAGACAAAAAAAAAAAAAAAAAAAAAAAAAAAAAAAAAAAAAAAAAAAAAAAATTAGAAAGATAGTGTTAAGTTCCAGTATATTCCAAAGAAACCAATATAGGTGCTTTCCTGGTACCTAAACTGCAGCACAGTTGAGTCCCACCGGTTTTCCAATGAATGCCCCCTTTCTGACCACGTTGCCATGTCTGCCCCATCTTTCCAAGCTCTGGCCTGTGACAGTTTCTTAGTCTTCCCCATTTTCTCATGAATCTGACAGCCTTGAGTTGAGCCCTGTATTCAGGCTTATTGTTACAATAGCCCTGTGAGAAGATATGGTCATCCCCATTTAATAGGAGGAAATAGAGTCTCAAGGGGTACACGCAACCTCAGCTAATGAGCGTGTCCAGGGTACAGTTTTAACCAAGACTGACTACCTGCAGATCTGTCCCTGGGGCCAGGACTTTCCCTTTGCCAGGAGCTTCTTTTCCAGTGTGTTGGTATGGATTGGTGTGGGAGACACCTGGTGTTAGGCCTGGCCCTTCAAGTGCACAGCTAACGCCTTGGGTCTCTTCCCAGTGAGCCTGGACTCAACTGCGAACATGTCAGAGGCAGTCAGCCAGGCACTTCCACTGGGACTCACCTTCTCTGTCTCCCTGAGGGCCTCAGCAGTAAGGGGATTGATGATGGAATGATGAGAGGCTTTCCAAAGGGCATGCTGGGAGCATCCCTAAGCATGGAGTCTCCTTTCTGTGCATCAGGTGACTGTGGCACTGGGGAAATCAGCCTCAGGAAATCGCTAGCCATCCTGTCAGCCCAACTCTAAAATCCAGATATCCTCCCAACCTGGTCTCTTCCAGTGTGCCCACAGTTACGGGACTTAATGTGGTCCCCTTGTCTCCTGGTAGTGAACTGTGAGGTTCTACAGATCCTCCAGCCTCCCTGAGCACCTGTTCTGCACCCCTAGCTGTGGGCCCTCCTGTAATGCCAGGAGTGCTTTTAGCCTCTGCCCTGAGACTTTGTCCTGTCCTGTTGAAGAGAGACTATTATTCTCCACATCTTCTGTTCATTTTCAGTGGCACTTGCAGGAGGTGGGTGATGTTTATTTACATCTGACTGTAAGCTCCTGGAGGCAGGGCTGGAGCAGTGTCTGATTGCCTTGACACGCCCCAAAATGCTTTTAATTGTTGCTCCCTGAATATTTGCAGTATGAATGTTGAAAGAAATATTTGCTGATTCCTACCCCAGCAAATGCCTTAACATTAGTCATGGTGTGACTTTTCATTCCAAGGATTAGAAACCCATTCCAACAGGCTCCAGGAAAGAGAAGTTTAACCTGTGTACAGGAAATCCTGGAAATAATAACCAGAAGTGGAGGGCTGGGAGGCTGAGACATCTGGTTGTAGCTCATTGAGCCAGCTTGTGGTCTGTGCCTGGTGCAGTGTTCCATGCTTTACGTATATGCTCCCATTCTCATGACAGCCTTGAGAGGAAGGTAATGATACCTCCAATTAAAAGATGTGGGTGAGTAGATGTGGTGCACAACCTTTAATTCCAGCATGGAGAGAGGTAGGGGCAGGGGGATCTCAAGTTTGAATTTTACCTGGGCATCTTAGACTGTCTCAAAATACAAAATAAAAAGGGCTGGGGATATGACTCAGGTATAGAGCCCTCAAGGGTTTCATCTGCAATACCAAAAACAAAATTGATGTTAGCTGGGGCAGAGCACTTGGCCAGCATATGTGAGGCTGTGGGCTTCATGTCCAGCTCTCAAAAAAAGATGTGGAGATAGGCCTGGGGGCATACATGTGTAGGCCCAGAAGTTGGGAATTGAGGCCAGAGGATTCCCATGAATTTGAGGACAGACCAGGCTTCTCACAACTCAGTCTGTGTTATGCTCCTCCTCTTTCTCTGCTCCTCAGGACCAAACTGGGTTTCTCTCTTGATCCAGTTGCCTTTGGGTATGAAGATGGAACTTGGCTCGGGGGTGTGGGTTGACAGGTTTTTTTCTCTGGGGGTGGGAGTGCTGACCATTTGTGGGGGCTACAAGAGGGGTAGGGGCTAGGAAGGGAGTCTGGTGTCTTGTTAAAGATGGCAAGGCCCTGTGGGAATGAGTGGGTGGTCCTGGTTGGCCAAGATGGTGATACACTGGGGTCTCCTCTGGGAGGAGAGGCAGCTCTGCAGGGGTGGGGGCCGTGGTGTGCCTGCTTGGATAGGAGTGCGGGAGACCCCACCAGAGATCTCTGCATGTGTCCTATCCCCTCAAGGGCAGGTTTTGGGATGCCACTGATTCTCACTGCTTTGTGTGCCCTGTCGTTATTCCTGGCCCTGTATTGGGGCTGTGGGCTCCTCTGGGAACTAGTCCTCCGGGGGATCCCAGGCTGCGAGGAGAGGAGCAGGTGGATGAGGGACTGCACCCCAGGCTGGTGAGCCCGGTCCCCCGTGTTCGTGTCCAGGGCAGTGATGCTGTATTTTGCATACTTTTGGGGTATGACATCTTTCTTTTGCCTTTTAGTTCTGCTCTGTCTATAAAATAGGCAGAACAGGGATGATCTCAGATGTGAGATGCAGAGTTCTGGAGGGGCAAGGAAGGCCCATGACACTGACAGTAACCTGTTCTGTTGATTTTTGTTCCCTTCCTGTGCTGCTTGATTGGCTCCAGCCTTCCCAACTTGGCAGCTTTTCCTGGGATAACTGTGATGAGAGCAAGGACCCTTCAGTGATCAAAAGCCTGACTGTGGAACCTGACCCCATTGTCATTCCTGGGAATGTGATCGTCAGTGCAGAGGGCCGGACCAGCGTTGCCCTCACATCTCCTCTGAAGGTAAGTGGGGATGTGGAGTGGGGACCGGCAGGGGCTCCCAGAAGCCCAGAAGTTGAATCCTAAGGTCCCCAGCAGTGCAAGATGGGTAGATTCGAAACCCATTCACTCAGAAAGAGACAGGATCATAGGATTAAAGAATTATCTATGTCCACCCTGGTAACGTCAAGATGAGGGCACGACTGACAACAGGTGCCTGCCAAGGCCACCCTACCCTTTTCTTTCTTTGGGGGGATCTTTTTTTGTGTCGTTTTATTTTTTTATAGTACCAGGGATCTAACCCAGGACCTCATGCTTGCCAGGCACCACTGAGCTATATCCCCCAGTCTTTTTTTTTTTTTGAAGCAGGGTCTCATTGTGCAACCCAGGCTGGCCTTGAGCTCACTTTGTATCCCAGGCTGGTCTCAGCTTACAGTGATCCTCTTGCCTCAGCCTCTCAAGTGCTGGAATTTTAGGCATACACCACCACATCCAGCCCAGCTTTTTCAGATTTGGTGGTCCACTCTGGTTGGTAATGGTTTTGTTATCATTGTTAATTATAAAATAGACCCAACAATTAGCCAGGGCCATGATCACCGTGGAAAACAAAGGTGGTCCAAGGGGAGGGAGGTAAATGGCCTGAAATCCCACCATCCAGTTGATGAGCAGTGGGGTTCTCTCAGTGATGAGAGACAGACACTTTGAACTTTTTTTTTTTTTTTTTTGGCAGAACTGGGGATTGAACTCAGGACATTGCACTTGCCAGGGAAGCGTTTATTCCACCTGGCCCCCACTTTGAACATCTTCTAGAGTATTTTCTGCAGCTTTCTCTCATACAATCTCACTCAGGATATACATACTTACTTTAATAGCTGAATATGAAAGGAAGCAGTGCTTGTTAGGTCCTCTTGCAGCCTTCTCTGAAAGGGTAGTTGTTACTAACCTCTCAAGTTTTATGTGCTTGTAAATATATGCATTTATACTAATTATAATTAAACATAATACATGTACTTACATTAATGAGATTATATGACATGTGCTATTAAACTTGTCTTTTTTATTTATTTAGTATCATACTCAATAATAGGGTACCTCTTCTACTGAATAGTTTTTAATAGCAGAAATATCCTGAAGTGAATCTTTCGTATTTTATATAACAAAACTATTTGTGGACATTTCATTTGTTTCTAGGGTGGTTTTGTTTGTTTATTTATTTTGGTTTAGGGAGAGTTTTTTTAACAACTGAAATTATCTTTGTAGAAATTATCCTTATTATGCATGTTTTTATACTTTTCTGATTATCTAGGTGCAGATTTTTTAGGTAGTTTCTGTGCTGGAGGGTGAACCCAGGGCCGTGTGCATGTCAGGCAAGCCCTGTGCCTCTGGGCCACACCCCAGCCCGTGTGCACCTTTGCTGCACAGCGCAGGAGGGTGGCTAGGGCTCTCGGCAACTTGTCTCCTGACAACAGCGTTTTCCGTACATTCATCAGCTCTCAGCACACTGTAGAGATCTTTGCCAGACTCTTGTGCCTTTCTAGTGAGCTTCAGTGTCTTCATGTGTGTAGCTTTTTGTATTTACTTGGAAATGACCAGCTTTTGTTGCCTGCTCTTCACAGAACAGTAAGGGCTTTTAATACATCCATTGCAGCACTTCCCGCACTCGTGTGCTCTCATAGGATCCCCACATTTCTAGGGTGTTTTTACATGGCCCGAAGTCTGTTCTTCTTCCCCATTTACCCTGGAGCCACCTTTCTTCTTAATTATGTGAAAGCATTCTGATTTGGAACCTGTGTCCCTGTAACTGGCTGTAGACTTGGTGCAATCCTTACCTGGCTCTGGCCTGAATGTGCCTGAGTTAATCAGTATTGGAAGTGCCCTATGCAGGCTTGGCACACAGGACCTGTTCAGTTCCTGCCAGCCCTGCCAAATTCTAAGTGGCGTCAGCCTTTGTCTGCAGCCCCTTGGTCCCAAACACAGGTTTGTGTGCCAGCTTCCTGTTTTCCCTGTCTTCCTCAGGCCCTCTGGGCTGGGCGGCTGCAAGTTTTATATCTGTTACCCAGCATTAGGGACATGGGGACAAGCCAGTGCCCTCCGATCTGGGCTTGGCTGGCTGCCTGGTCACATGTACCCCACTTTGCACCCTTGCTGAGCCCAGAGCAGTGCTTTTCCTGGCTGCCTCACGGGCCATTGCAGTGGCTTTTACCCCCATTGCTTTTCTGTGGCTTGATCACCTGTCACACGTGTGGGCTAAATGTTGTCTTTGCTCTCACTTCTACTTGGTGCAAACTGACCTTGGGTTCTCTCAGTCCTGTCCCTTTGCACTTCTAGTGGGGACCACAGTGACTGGTGTACCCAGGGAGCCTGAGGCAAGAGAAGGTTTTAAAAGCAACATGAGGAAGAACACACAGTTTAGGTGTAGGTTGCTCGAGAGATGCAAATTAAAACAGCACTGTGAGTCTGTTTCACCCAAGAAAGAATGGCTGTCATCAAGAAATCAACAAATAACAAATGCTGGAGGGGCTGTGGGGAAGAGGAAACCCTTCTCCACTGTTGTGAGAGCATAAACTGGTGCAACCACTGTGGACATCAGTGTGGAGATTCCTCAGAAAGCTAGGCTTGGAGGTCCCATTTCACCCTGCTCTTCCCTTCCTGGGTCTGTCCCCAGAAGAGTTAGAAGCATCATAGCACAGCGAGACAAGGCAGTGGATCTTCATCAGGAACTTTCTGTGCACCTGGCTCTGAAGGCACCAGGAGTAGGAGAAGCCACTATTTTCAAAACTGCAGGAAACTTCTGTTGTGAGGCTGTTGCACTGGCAGATCTTCTGCAGCCACGAGATCTGCATGCTTCACGCTCAGGGGGAAACAGAGGCCTCAAGGTGGGGGCACTGCCAGCCTGGGGTGGAACTTGGGCCCCTGCTATGGAGCTGGGGAGTTGATTCTTTGTGCTGTGAAGTGCGATGACAGCTCATTGCTGAGCCCTGCTTGCTTCTCAGAGATGCCATAGTGAGGAGACTAAGAATGGGGACTGTGCATGCCTTGGTTCTTCCCACCCAGGTGGCAAGCTGCCTGTGGCCTTCTGCCCCGGAGCAGCCGCTATGGGTTGAGTGGTGAAGAAGAAGGCATTACCTTTGCTGTAGCCTCTCCCCTCCTGCACTGGGAGTTCTCCTTTGTGGGTATAACGAGCACACACATTTTCTCAGGTGCTAGGGAAAGGAGAGGGAGGGTCACCCAAGGAAGAAGCTGGGACTAGCACCCTGTGCTGGGCAGTGGGCCCTGGGGAGCATAGTCTACTTAGGGAGCAGAGAGTGCAGATTGAGGGAAGTGGGGTGACTCCCCATGCTGCTGTGCCGGGATGTCTCAGAGCTAACCTTTCAGCTCTGGCTTCAGGCTGGTTCTCCTCAAGGCTTGGGGCACGCGGAGAGGATGGGGCCAGTGGAGGTCCACATGGCGGGTGGCGGCCATCAGCAGAGTGGGCCCACATGGGACACGTGTGTGATTCCTCCTTTCTCCTGGACCTGGAGCACCACAGCCCATCGCCTGAGATGGGGCAGCTAGAAGACAGCTTTGCAGCACTGGGGACCAGGCCGAGCCCAGAGGGACCAAGGCTTGATTGTTGAAACAAAACTTGAAACAAACCTAGAGTAGGGGCTCGCAGTGTGGTGGACTCAGATCTGTGAGAGAACTGACTTGGTGACATGGCCCTAAGGGGCCGCTCACTCGACAGGCTGCCTGCTCAGTGTCCAGCCTGTGCCAGGTCCAGCTGCGGCCTGCCATGCAGCCTGGCTCTGCCCAGGTTGGCTCCGCCCTGTGGAGTGGGAGGAGGTCTGGGCATGCAGAGGGGTGCCACCTTCTAGCTTCCCACAGGGTGCAGGGCTCCTCCTGTAGCATCTCCAACAGTCCAGGGAGGCTGCCACTTGTGCAGAAAGTCCCAGTGGTGTGACCTCCCAGTGGTAAAGCCCTCAGGCTAATCTCGAATGAATTTTTTCTGTTTTTTTTTTTTTTTTTTGGTGGTACCAGGGATCAAACTTGGGACCTTGTGCTTTCCAGGCAGGCAGTTATGCCCCTGAGCTATTTCCTGGCCCCTCCTCAGGCTAATCTCAAACTGATTGTTTTGTAAATCCCTGCCCTTTGTTCTGCCTTCCGTGCTTCGCATTGGTAGCCAGTCAGTGGTGGGTGGTTGCTGGAGACCAGGGTAGAGTGTGGTGAAGACTGGACTGACAGCAAAGCTGAGAAATGGCCACAGCCGGCCAACGACCAGCGGGATCTCAATGCTGACACTGCCTCCTGCCTCAGCCTTCTGAGTGCTGGAATTACAGGGGTGCACCACCATGCCCAGCTTTGTATGGACCTTTTAAGAAGGCAGGGGGGGCAGTTTTGTTTTTTTTTTTTTTTTGGTGGAACTGGGGATTGAACTCAGACCCTTGTGCTTTCCAGGGAAGTGTTTATCCTACTGAGCCATCTCCCCAGCCCTTTGTAACTTTTGTAACACTTTTCCCGCAGGTGGAATTAACCTTGGAGAGGGAAGTGGCTGGCTTGTGGATCAAGATCCCATGTGTGGAGCAGGTCGGCAGCTGCACCTATGATGACATCTGCAATGTGTTGGCCACCTACATTCCCCCTGGGGAGCCCTGCCCCGAGCCTCTGCATACCTGTGGGCTTCCCTGCCACTGTCCATTCAAACAGGTAAGGCCCTAGGCAAGGAGTGCATTGTGCCTGAGGCCAACATGGGGGCTTGGAGATGAGGCCTGTGTACACATCCAGCTGGCTGGCTGTGGATCTATAAGAATCACTCATGTTTTGGGTGCCACAGTTTACTCATCTGTGAAATGGAAGACATGAGATAAAGTGTGACCTTAGGGACCCATTAGCCATAATCCATGTTGTGCAGTGGCTTAGTAAATGCAACCCTCTGGCCTTAGAAGAGTGGAAGAGGGGTCTTTGGTGGCTGCACGCCCGGGAGGTGACAGAGCCCACCTCCAGCCTCCCCTGACCTGGGCTCTACTCCCTCCCACAGGGCGTCTACTCACTGCCCAGAAGTAACTTCACGATGCCCGACCTGGAGTTGCCCAGCTGGCTCAGCACTGGGAATTACCGTATCCAGAGCATCCTGAGCCACGGTGGGGATCGGCTGGGCTGTGTCCGGATCTCCGCTTCTCTGAAGGGCAAATGACATGGCGGCCCTAGCCTCAGCCAGTTGAGCATGCCGGGAAGGCACTCCTCTTCCTCCATCTCAAGTTGCTGAGGCCCCGCAGCAACCCCTGGCTCCTCCCTGCATAGCCCTCCCAGAGGCTCTGCCACCTTGCTTGTGCCACTTAAGCTTTCTGTTTCTGGCTGAGGCCGGGGTGGGGAAGATGCTCTTGGCTGCGCTCGAGAGCCTAAACATCTGCTGGGCCCCTGCACCTTGTCTCCTCACCCGGGAATGCCTTTCTCTGAGCTTCTTTCATTTCCAGTTAGTTGACCACTAACTTAAACTGATTGCCAGTATTAACATTGTTCTTTTCTCCTCCCCCTTCTGCAGGAAAGGGCCTGGCTGACTGAAGCAGGTAGCATGTGTCCATCTTAATTTCTGAGATTAATTTTGTATTCACCTCTTGGTTTGCTGGTCAGCAGGCAGGGTGTGTGCCGGAGAGGCAGCTGTGTGTGGCGAAGGCTTCCCTGAGGAGGGCAAGTGTCTCAGGAATGCTGTAGGTGTTCAAGATCATTTATACATGCAGGCCCTGCAGGGCCAAGGAAACTAGAAACCACAAGAGCAGTTTACGTCTGGGTGTGAGTGCCACTTTTACTCACTGATAAATGGAGCCCTGAATATTCCTACTGCTGTAAAGAATACCAGGCTGTGTGCATGGATGGGAGACACCCACAGTCTACTCCTCAGGCTTGGGACAGCCACTATCTAGATACTGTGAAAGAATGCTGTGAGATCAGTGTGCCCTGGGTCTTTTCCCTCCCTAAAGAGGCCAAAATCCACATTTTTATATGAAATTTTACAAGTTTTAAATATTGGCAGCTATTATTTTATACAGTATACAGGCTGAAGTCTTGTCTGGGTATCCAGCCCATGTGTGCCTTGTCCTCTTGGTTCCCAGGCAGCGCCCCTGCGAGCCTATCTCCCCTGGGTGGCTGTGTGGGCAGCAGAAACCCAGGGATGACAGGCAGCCTCCCTGCACTGGCCACACTGTGCGGCTTCCTGTTGTATGTGACAACCTCCCGAAGCACAGAGCTGTGTTTTGGACTCACTTGGAGCAATAAACCTTTTGAACTTGCTGAGAAGTCTTTGGTCTTAACTGCAACATTCAGTGGTCCTCCCTGGGGATTTGGAGCGGGCTTTGCCATGAGTGCTGCTGTGGGAGGATTTGGGGCAGTGACAGTGGGCTGGCCCTTCTGCTTTTGTCTCTGAAGTTGCTTTCCCCTCTGTGCCATTCTGTTTGCTTAGCACCCAGCTTCTAGGTGCTGTTGTGCCTTCTATCAGTTACCCCTGTATCCCTTAAGCTTTCAGCCTCACTGGCACACCTTCTAGTTGAAAGCAGCCTCACAAATTCAGGTCATCCTTTTATACTCTTGATGGCTTAAGTGCCACCAGAGGACCTGGGGAGTGTGTAGTGGGTAAAGGCAGCTGTGAAAATCATTGCCCAGTGTGGACTTTCTAACGAGGTGTTCAGGCAACAGGAAAGCCACTTGGAAGGGGCTGAATTAGGCCATGGGAATAAACAGAATGGACACAAGATCTAAATCTGAGACAAAGCCACACAGATGCTAAGACAAATGAATATTTGGCTGCAATAAAAGCTTGGTTAACTTGATTACATAATGAAGGGAAAAAGTACTTGGCAAAAAATATCAAATGAGAAACTGGGGCTGGGCGTGGTGGCGCCTGCCTGTAATCCCAGCACTCGGGAGGCTGAGGCAGGAGGATTGTTATGAGTTTGAGACCAGCCTGAGCTACAAAGTGAGCTTAAGGCCAGCCTGAGCTGCATAGTGAGACCCTGTCTCAAAAAGACAAAAAAAAAAAAAAAAAAAAATAGGAGAAGATATTTGCAGCATAGAGTTTTAGAGGGGTAACACTGTTACTAGAGAATTAAAAACTAAGGGGCCAAAGACCAAAACTTTTATTCATTTTTGGCAGAACCAGGGTTTGAACTCAGGCCCTTGTGCTTGCCAGGGAAGCACTTATTCCACTGAGCCATCTCCCTGGCCCCAAAACTTTTGATAGAAAAACTGGGAAAGGACAGGTACATCAAGACTCAAAGATGTAAAAATGATATGTAGAAGAAGCTTATGGGGAATGTGAGTGGAGTGCAGGCAGAGGCTATGCTGAGATTCTGTCTGTCACCCAGAAGCACAGCGGGACCTGCTGCACAGGTCGA
The DNA here is from genome assembly GCA_004027165.1 of Ctenomys sociabilis. Taxonomy (NCBI): domain Eukaryota; kingdom Metazoa; phylum Chordata; class Mammalia; order Rodentia; family Ctenomyidae; genus Ctenomys; species Ctenomys sociabilis. The sequence continues at coordinate 11,725 of PVKA01041953.1, forward strand.
GGGCTCAGAGCTGGGGTGCAAATGGAGACCACCTGTGGTTTTTTTTTTTTTTTTTTTCTTTGAAGGATGCAGAGGTACTGGGGATCAAAACCAGGAATGTTATATCCCTGAGCTACACCCAATATTTTGAGACAGGGTCTTGCTAAGTTACTCAGGCTGAGCTTGAACATTCAATCCTTCAGCCTCCCAGAGTTCTGGGATCATAGGTGGGCAAGACCACACCCATGGCCGTTTTCTTGCAGAAAATTTCTGATTTGCAGTTGGTTGAATCCATGCATGCAGAACCATGGATACAGAGGACTGATTCTACTTGAAAAACAAAGCTACAAAAACCTGTACCTTTCCCCAAAGGCATCATCAATAATACAGAAGTATAAATGCTGGAGTTCTGCATGCATGACAGCAACATTATGACCTCAAGTATGAGAAACAGTGTAAATGTTGCACACATGAGGACTCCAGATGAAGTGTGACAGGTCCCGGACACGTGCTGCTTAGCAGTGCAAGAAAGAAAGTTCTGTGGACTGGTAGGGAGTCCTTTTCAGGGTGTATCGTTAAGTGCAAAAACTGAAGTGTGGAAAGTGTAATGTTCTCTTTTTCATGTATGGAGGAAGCGGATATAAAAAAAAAAAGTGCATAGTGGGCTGGGGAGATGTCTCAGTGGAGTAAGTGCTTCCCTGGCAAGCACAAGGGACTGAGTTCAATCCCCAGTTCCACAAAAAAGAAGCATAAACCTGCTACTGTGTGCAAGATAAGGAAAGGCTGGCCTGATGACTTCCACCGCCTGTGGAGGTGACAGGCAGTGCCAGCATGAAGGGTGATGGACTGGGCGCTTCTGAGTGCAGCTGTCTGTATCACAGCTTTAGTGCTTTTCACATCCCCCAAATGGACAGGATTTACAGGATTTGAAGAGTTCAAAATGAAGTTCAGTAACAAGTGAACACATGGAAAGGGCTGGGGAAGAAACCATTACACCGCAGCATTGTGGGAAGGGACTGTACTCTTGACTTCCTTTTCACAGATTGGGGCTGGACAGTTGGAAAGCATGTATGTGTAAGGAATGAGAAGAGGAGGGAGGTTATTGGAAGGACAGCAACCAACTTGAGGGGGCCTTGGTTGGCTGACTTGGGCAATCTGAGCAATAACGTGAGTAATGACAGTGACTTATAAGCCATTAAATAAGAATCCACAGTGGGACCTATGCACATTAGGCTGTCAATAGTGTAGAAGGAAAGATGGAAAAAAAATACTGTTAAGGCAGCATAAGAGGAATAGTTCTTACAAACAAGGGGGATGTCTGCAGATGTTTAGGTAGCAGTATGATGAGAAACAAGGTTTTGCATGAAACCTCCTTGCAAGATACTAATTGTAAAGGGAAAAAGTCACTATGTTTATGTAGAGAACTTGGCACATAGAACCCTAACCTTAAGTGGCCAAAGTAACATAGTAACAACGTGACACTGTGTAATAACTCCTGATTCAGTATCCCAAGATTGTCACTCATTGGGATTCTTGTCAAAAGTGCAAGGTCACATTGTACTCATGAGAGCCCATAGCTAAACCCAAGCTATGAGACACTAGGGAATAGCTGATTAGGATTTTTCTAAGTGTCAAGGCCGTGAGCTTACCAAAGGCTTCACAAGGCAGTCAGGCACTGGAAGAGAACGAAGAAGCAAGCCCATGTGACGTGCCTGGCATCTGCGTGCTGGCTGAGAGAGGTGACCAGGAAGAGCCACTTCACCAGTGTTACACCTTTTCTTGACAGCCGTGCCATGATTAGGTAAGGGGCTAATGTTACAGTGGGGTAAAAGGTATGTGGAAACCGATTTTTGGCACTTTTTGTAAGTCAAAGGTTTTCCACAATAAAGCTATGTTGCAGAGGTTCCACTTTTAGGGGAGGACAGGTACACGTCTGCTCTTATATCTCTCACCTTGGGTTTGTCTGATGGGTTCTTATGAGTCCATTGATATCTTACACTTTTGACAAGACTCCCAGAGAGTGGGTCTGTTGGTGTCACTGTCTTATTCCTGATTTTGTGCCTGCACTGAAACAATTTAGGTGCAAGCAGGGAGGCAGCACAACTGTGACACATTACAGCACAGGCTTGAGGCAGGGTTAAGTCGGGATGAACTGGGCAAGGTCAGAGGGGCTTTTCCTGAGAAAGCAGATCTGGGATCTGAGAAAGGAATTGAGGGGGTAGGGAGGGGAACCGAGCAAGCTGCTGGCCTGAACCAGGAAGGAAGCAAAGGAAGCTTAGTGAAGAGAGCTGGAGCCAAGGAAGGCTGTTGTGGCTGGAGGAGGAGGCACTGACGAAGCAGGAGGGTGGGCAGGGACAGCTGCTACGGCCTTTTGGTTCAGGTGTGCGTTTCCCTGGCCAGCGATCCAGGGGCCTTCAGAAGCACCATCCATGCTGCCAGAGTGTTTTGGCTTCTCATTGGGGTAGCATGTCATTAGGGAAGTTGTTCCTATCTTTTAACTTTTGAATTAGGTTTTATTTATTTATTGATTGGTACTGGGGATTGAACTCAGGCCCTTGCACTTGCCAGGGAAGCGCTTACTCCCCGGCACTAAATTACAGTTTTATTTATTTATTGAACTTTTGAACTAGGGTCCGGTAACTGCTCAGGGCTCCTGGGGAGGTTTGATTCTGGCATGGCTGGGTCCTGTTTGCCAGTAAGCTGTCTTGTAAACTGTTAGTTTGGATTGAGAGTCTCCCCAGAGCTCATGGTCCTCAGCTCGAGATGCTATCAGGAGCTGGTGGAGCCCTAAGCAGTAGGCATGGTAGGAGGAGTGAGGTCAAGGGAGGTGTCCTTGAAGGGGACAGCCAGACTTGGGCAGGTGACTCCTCTCTCCTCTCCATTTCTGGCTCTCCATACACTCCCTGCCATAATGTTTGGCTTCATCCCAGGCCCAGTGTGACAGCCTAAAACCTGAGACTATAAGCTAAAATATACTTCCCTCTTTTCCCTGTTTTTCCCAGGTATTCTGTCACAGAGGTGGACAACTGACTCAGTGTAAGAGACTATTAGCTTTGTGTCTGGGGGCCTGTGGCTTAAGGACTGACCACTGCGTGTAGTAACCAGCTCTCAGGGTTCCTGTTCACACTGGTGACTTCCCCACTCATAGAGTGGGGGCGAGCTTTTGTGGTTTTGACTCTTCCTTTTCTCTCTTTGAGTGGGCATCTTGAGCTAAATCCAGCTTCTTCCTAAACTTCTTTTTGGTGTCCTTTCTGTTTAAGCTGCATGTGTGCTCCAAGGCATGTCACATCATCTGGTAGAGAAGTGCTATCGGAAATGACCTTGAAGGTCTTCAGGATCCCAGACCTCTCCCATCCCATCTTCTGCATCCTCCAGACTTATGAGGTAGCAGAGAATTCAGCCCAAATTGCTACAGCTGGAGTTTATCAGTTGGAGTCCTGCCCATGGCCCCAGTGTGCTGGCTACAGGAAGTGTCTTCTGTGTGTCACACAGTGGCCTGAGCATCCTCAGTTCAGCTCACCTCCCTCACCAGTAGCACCCACCGCCACATTCTGGCCTTGGGGAGGGTGGCTCCTGCTGTCTGCAGATGCTCGATGCCATGGGAATCAGAAGTTCTCACAGCCTTGTCCACAGGTTCCTTGGAGGCCTCGGGTCTCTTGACTTGGGGTTTGTGGCTGTATCTGAAGTTGCAGGTCTGGCCTAGCATGCTTGCACATATGTGTGTGTTATGGAAAGAGGAACTATAGCTTGAACTAGAACTTCCTCCGTGGGATGCATAATCCCACCCTGAGCTCTTTAACTGTTGCCTTAACTCCTTTTGGCTGTATCCTGGGATAGCATGTTCCTCTCTACCTCCATCCTTCCTGGTGCCACAGCCACCCATGTTTTTTCTCATAATTGTTGGACTGGCATATATTTGCTAGCTATAATAATTACATTTATCTTGATAATTATATATATCACATTTTAATCCTGTTTACTTCCCCTCCCCTCACCCAGGGATTTCTCCTATCTTGATTCCCTTTCCAACTGCACAAAATTTACCTCCTTCTGTCTTTTACTTTGCTCTTTAAATTGCAGCATACATATATTTTGGATTTCTTATATGAGAAAGAATGCAGTGTTTTAATATTCTGTGTCTGGTTTATTTCACTTGGTATTATGGTCTTAAGATGCATTCATTTTCCTATAAATGAATCAAATTTATCCTTTATGGCTGAGTAGTACTCCATTACACACAGATATACCACATTTAAAAAAATATTTATTTACTTATTTGATACAGGGTCTTGCTATGTAGCTCAGACTCAGTGATCCTCCTGTCATATGCAGCCTCCCCAGGGCTAGGATTACAGGCTCACGCCACCACACCCAGTTCTGGGCTGGCACAGCATGTGGTACTGGGGATTGAACTTGGGACCTTGTGCTTGCCAGGCAGACACAAAGCTATCTCCCTAGTCTAGATGTACCACATTAAAAAATAATATCTCTGTTGATGAGCATATAGGCTGCTTCTAAAATTTAACTTGAGTGAATTGTACTGCTACAAACATGGGTATGCATGTATCATGTAATACAATGTCTTTAACTCTTTTGGGAAGATACTGAAAAATAATATAGCTGGGTCAAATGAAATTTTTATTTTACTTTTTTGAGAAGTCACACTTATTTCCATAGCAGTTGTACAAGTTTATGTTCCCACTAACAACATAGATGGCCTTCTCCCCATATCCTCTTCAGCATTCATTGTTTGTTGGTTTCTCGATGATACCATTGTTTCTGGAATAAGACAGGGCCTCAGTGTTGCTTTGAGTTTGCATTTCTCTATTGGCCAAAGATGCTGAATTTTGAAATGTACTTATTGGCCATTTGTATTTCTTTTTTTTTTTTTTTTTTTTTTTTGCCTTTTTGAGACAGGGTCTCACTATGCAGTTCAGGCTGGCCTTAAGCTCACTTTGTAGCTCAGGCTGGTCTCGAACTCACAATAATCCTCCTGCCTCAGCCTCCCGAGGGCTGGGATTACAGGCCTGTGCCACCACGCCCGGCTTTGTATTTCTTTTAAGAAAAATTTATTTCAGTTTTTGAGTTTATCTTTTATGTTTGGGGACCTAAATTTTCTGAATTCTTTGTAGATTCTGGATAGCAGTCCCTGGTCTGATGGGTAGCTGGTAAATTGTTTCCTATTTATTTATTTATTTATTTATTTATTTATTTATTTTTTTTTTTTTTTTTTTTTTTTTTTGTCTTTTCGAGACAGGGTCTCACTGCAGTTCAGGCTGGCCTTAAGCTCACTTTGTAGCTCAGGCTGGTCTCGAACTCATAACAATCCTGCTGCCTCAGCCTCCCGAGTGCTGGGATTACAGGCATGCGCCACCACGCCCAGCTCTGTTTCCTATTTAATAAGTTGTTTCTTCTCTCTTGGTTGATTCCTTTGGTGTAGAAGCTCCTGTCTGGCATTATTTCGTGTGCCATTGGTGTTCTGATCAAATGTACTTGCCTATGCCTGTGTCTTCAAGAGTTTTACCCAATGTATCTTCTAGAAGATTTAGTGTCTCCTTTTTAATATCTATGCCTCTTGTCCGCTGACTTGGTTCTGTATGGGGTGACATCGTGCAGTCCTGCAGCTGCTCTTCTGCCCACCATTCTCACCCACATTCCCAGTGTTGTTAGAGTCAGTCTTCCTGCAAGCATATGACTTCAGTCATTTGTCAAAAATCGGATGGCTGCTGGTGCTCGAGGGTGTTTCTACATCTCAGTTTGATTCCATTGGTCTGCGTCTCTGTTTTGCTCCCTCTGCCATAATTTTTTTTAATCATTGCAGAGTTGTGATATAACTCGAAACCTGGGACTGTGGAGCCTCTTCCTCCATGCTTGTTGCCAGGCTTGCATTAGCTCTCCTAGGTCTCTTCTGAGTCCACATGAATTTTGGAAGTGTTTTTTCCTAGTTCCTTGAAGAATTATGATGGTATTTTTTTTTTTTTTTTTTTTTTTTTTTTTTTTTTTTTTTTTTTTTTTTTTTTTTTTTTTT
>PVKA01041954.1:0-17709 GCA_004027165.1 Ctenomys sociabilis
AACAGGGGTGAGAAAGGGAGAAGGGGGAGGAGAGGGGGAGGGGAGAGGAGGGGAAGGGAAGAAAAGGTGGAAGGGTGAGGAGCGGAAGGGTGGGAGGCAGCCAAGACACAGGAGCAGCCAGCAAGAGGGAAGACAAAGGCAGGGACAGCTCTGTAAGACCACACCTTGGCCCCACACCTGAGGCCATAAAGTGGCTTTCCTCCAACGAGCGATCATCTTGACATAATGTCCCAGCCAAGTGTAAGAATGGTCCCAAGCCTCCCTCACCAGCTCCATGTCTGTCTACCTGAGACCTGCCACTGAGCTGTCCCTTGAGGACTACTCATGTAGTCACTGGCTGTCCCCTGCCCCCTTCCTCTGCCAAGCTGCCTCTGCTCTGCCCATCAATGTCAGGACAGACAGAGCTGAAGACCTCATCTTAAAGGTAGTCACTGGCACCCCAGGAGTCAGAGCTTGGTTTCTTTTTAAGAAAGAAAAGTTTCTGTTTAAGGTATTCCAGCTGCTTCTATTTCTAGCAGGCCGACAGACAAAAAAAAAAAAAAAAACCTAAAAGCCCATTGAGTGCTCCTTTTCAGTGATGTGGGTGAAAGGTAAGAAAGACAGAGTGGCAAGAGGGCTTCCTGCTTGGTTCCTGCATAAACCTCACGCTATGGCAGCTTCTCTAACTGCAGGGACCCTGGCTCTTGGCTGACTGTGACCCCAGACAGCAGGACTGCAGGACACAGAAGGGCCCCACAGGTGCTAGGACAACAGGAACTGGGCCACAGAAGGAGTGACATCTTCCCCTTCTGGGGCAACGCAGAGTCATGGGGAGCAGGTTAGGGGTGAATAAAGAGGAAAGACAGGCTTAGCGACGCGATGGGGCTCAGAATGGCACCATACAGGCTGGGAGTGGTGGTGCACACCTGTAACCCAAGCCCTCGGGCAGGGCTGAGACAGGAGGCTTGAGGCCAGCATGGGCTTTGCTGAGTTCAGACCAGCCTGAGCAAGACAGCAAGGCCCTGGAGAGAGGGGGAGAGAGAGGGAGGAAGGGAGGGAGGGAGGGAGAGAGAGAGAGAGAGACAGACAGACAGACAGACAGACAGACAGACAGACAGAGATAGCAGGACAGACACAGACACAGACACAAGAGACAGACAGAAGCGAGACAGACCTGCCTCCCAGCCACAGCAACGCGTGCTGTCAGCAGCAGAGGGCAGAGGCAATGCAGAGCCCGAGCTCTTCCTGCCGCGCACAGTGGGTGCCAGGGCTGAGCGCCAGCCGCGGTTCCCAGCGCGGGGGCTGAGCCAGTCTCCCTCTGCGGCTCCTCAGCTTTCCCCCTGCGCACCATCCCTGCCCCAACCACAGCAGAGGAGGTCTGAGAAATCGGGTCTGCGACTTTCTTCCCGGTAGAGTACAGGCAAGGGGGTTTAGACTGCTGCCCCTCAGATCCACCATGCTGAGGGAAGCCCAAGCTGCCCCCTGCTGGAGAAACAAGGAATCTATATAGAGGGCATTTGGTCCAACAATTGAGCAGAGCCTGGGACATTTGTTGGTTTTATCTGCGTTTGTGATTGTCGCGTTTGCCAGGTCCGGGGGACATTCTAAATTTAATTGCTGTTTTCTTTTTTTCTAATTTTTATTTTTGGCGGAACCGGGGATTGATGGAATTTTGAGTAACGTGTGGTTGGTGCGCTGTGTCACAATCCAGCCTAATTCTATGAGTGATTTTAGATGGTGGTTATGAACCAGCCCTGGGAAGCAAGGTGATCAGAGGCTGAAAACACACGAGCACGTGGTCAGCGCCACCCGTTCTGCTTCTCACCTGACCTCTCCTCTGGCACCAGTCCTTTAGGAAGCAGATAATGTGGTCACTGTCGCCCTCTAAACAGTGTTTGAAATCTCTGCTTAATTAAATGCTTTCCTTTTAATTTTTCAAAGCTCCAACTCCTTATGGATAAGGACACCTCCCCCAGGAACACCGGAGGAGGACAGCCTTGCTGCTTTTTGTCCCGAGTTCCTGCTGAACAGAACCCCAACATCTTTGGATCTCACTGCACGCTGGTGCCTGCACCATCTGTCAGCTGAAGCCTGGCGCCCCCGGCAGGAGGGGCAGCGCTGTTCCTTCACTGCTCGGATCTCCCCGTGGCTCCTGGTCCTCCTGGGCTCATGGCTGTAGCCCTCAGATCAGCCGAAGGCACCTCCACCTGCGTCCTGTGCCTCCAGCACCTCCAGCACAGAGACTCGGCTCACAGAAGGCGGTAGGCTCCGGTGATGCCTCCTGCTTGCACAGATGCAGATGTGTCTCTGCTCTTCTCGCCTTCCTGATCTTACCTGCTTTTGCTTTAGAAGAGAGGCCTCTCAGCCGCTCGCCTGGCTCCTGGCTCCTGCGATGGTCCTGCAGACAGCCCGCACACCTGTGCCACAGCTACCCCTGCCACACATACACAGAGCTTAGCCACCAGCAAGGTTGGCAGGAGAAGCCCCTACAGGGTTCACGTCCTTTCCCACAAATGCTTGCAATTGTGTATTTATTATTGCTATGATGTCTCCCTATGTAGCCCAGGCTGGTTTTGAACTCACTATATAACCCAGGCTGGCCTCAAAGTCACCATGATCCTTCTACCTCAGCCTCCTGAATACTGGAATTATAGGCATGGGCTACCATGTCTGGCTTACTAAATATTTTTTATTTTAAAAAACTTTGTTGTTTCTTTTTTGAGACAAAGTCTCACTATGCAATTCAGGCTGGACTTGAACTCACTAGGTAGCTCAGGCTGGCCTCGAACTCATGGTGATCCTCCTGCCTCAGATTCCAAAGTGCTGGGATTACAAATAAAATCCTTTCTTGAGCTGAATCTCTCTCTCTCTCTCTCTCTCTCTCTCTCTCTCTCTCTCTCTCACACACACACACACACACAGACTTTATGATCTTCCTCTGTCCAATCATGTTACTCTAAGACCATTTGCATCTTCCTGCAGGTTTGCACACAAAGCCACAGCTTTCCTGTTTTTTGTTTGTTTGTTTGTTTGTTTGTATTTTAGAGAAGTGTCTACTGAGTGTTCAGGGTCTCACTACTAGATTTAACTTGTAGTAATCCACTGTTAACAGCCTCTCAAGAGCTGGGATTATTTGTGCACCTGCCACCATGCCCAGGAGGCCAGCACAGCCCCTGTGACTGCTTGCAGGTGCTTTAATCCACTGAGCTACAGGGCTGGCCATTTCCTGGATCTTTAGTCTTTGTTTTCTAAGGCATTCATGCTAGGTGAGCTTTGGCTAAATAAACCTATGCTACTTTTCTTTTGCTGTCTGCCACCTGCTGTGGGTGTCACAGCCAGCTCTTGGAAGGGCAAGGGAAAGACAAGACCCCAGAGAGCCAGGTAGAAGGAGCAATCCAGGGACAGCTAAGGCAGCAGAGGCCTCACTGTCAGCTTAGGCCAGGTTTTTTTTTTTTTTGCAGAAGGTTAATTTGGTACAAACAGAGAGGACTCTGGTGTTTGATTTGGAAGCCTGGACACACATTTACTGAGCTCTGGAAAGATGCATACAGAACTAAGAATAAAGTTGGCCCTGGGAGGTGTGGGAACTGGGCAGATGGAAGGTGGGGTGTGTGTGATATCTGACATGGTCTCCTTCCTTGGAAGTTCTAGTTCTGTATAAATAAGTAACAGAAATTCCCAGTTGCTTATGGAAATCCAGAAACGCCCTGTTTTGAGGCTTGCATAATGGCCACATGACCCCTCTCTCATAAGGGTTGCCTTGACCTGTCACCACCCAGGGACTTGTTTTGTACCTATCACTAGGACCCCAGCAGGCCCTCAGGCCAAGCCGATCAAGCACTTGCCCAGGTGCTGGGTTGACTGGCCAGGAGCTGACGCTCTGGGGTGGCTCCAGGGCTGGGGACAGTGCTCTATCCACTGCCCGGGCCCCTGTGTGACAAGAAGAGCCAGCACCTTCCCTGCCTGGGCTGGCCACAGGCCTCCCTGGGCACTGGAGATGTGAGAAGCCAGAGGAGAGAGCAGCCCTGTCCTCATTGGAGGAACTGCTGTGTCTCCCCCGCTGCCAGGCCAGGCCCCGAGCCCACCCGCACCCTCCAGCCCCATCCTGGCCCTGCTGCCAGTGCTGCCACCCGCAGGCTGTCCTAGGGCTTGCGCTCCTCAGTGGCTAAGTACAAAGGAGGTGGCTTCGTGACACTTGTCCTTCAGTTCCATGGGAGGTTGGGTCCAGTATGCTGCGTGGAGAGCAAATCTACAAAAGCCACTGTCTTGTGTGGCATAGGGTATGCTTATAATCTGCACCCATCCTGGACACTGTAAATGGTCTCCGGGTGGTGGCACCGTACACTGTAAATGGTCCTTACACTGTATTTTAAGAGAACAACGATAAGAAAATTTGGTGCTGTTCAGTATAGATGTAAGCTTTTCCCCCTCATAGTTTTGACCCACAGGTGACTAAATATGAGGATGCAGAACCATGAATATGGGGTTCCATAGTCTTTTTTTTTTTTTTTTTTTTTTGCGGAACTGGGGATTGAACTCAGGCCCTTGTGCTTGCCAGGGGAGCACTTACTCTACTGAGCCATCTCCCTGGTCCCTCCATAGTCTTTTTTTTTTTTTTCTCCACAGTCTTTTTTAAAAAAATCTTTATTTGTTTGGTACAGGGGCTCACTACACAGCTCAGACTCCTAGTGATCTCCTGTCTTAGCCTCCCCAGCAATGGGATTATAGTCATGCTTGGTTTGGGGGACGGAATGTAATGTGGCACCAGGGATCGAACCCAGGTCCTTGAACTTGCCAGGCAGGTGCTTAGACCATGGAGCTATCTTTTGAGCTCTGCACAGTCTTCTTAAGCTGTACATTTTTGCATTTACTAAGCTGTGCATTCTCAGTGTATCTGCATTCCATGTTTATGCTGTATGTATTATACACTTTCAAAAAAACAAAAGCAAAAAAAGAGCAAGACTCTAGTTTCAAAAAATAAAAGAGCAGCTCTGCAGTTTCAAAAAGCAACTTAAAAACAGCAAACTTATGGGAAACAAATGGGAGGTGCTGAATAAAATGCAGGTCAGCCCTGTAATATGAAGTATGGTAGCACTGCTGTGAAGGGGTTGGGAGACAGCTCAGCAGAGTAAGTGCCAGCATGGCGAGCACAAGGTCAGTCCCCGGTACCACCAACAAAATAAAAATAAAATTGCTGTGATGTTTCAATATTTTTAAAAGAAAATGCATTACAATAAAAGACACATTGCTATTACTTTAGAACCCTTCAAAATCCTTCTCATTTCAAACACACTTCTCCTCACTCTTGTCACTTTCTGGAGCGGTTCAGGAGTCTTTCATCACTGTCTCTGGGCGTCCTGTCATGGCTGCTACAAGTGAATTCAAACCAATTTACCTTTCGTAGTTATTTTGACTGCAAGGGCCAGCCGGGAGGCCCAGGCTCCCAGACCGGGTGGCTGAGGCGGAGGCGGCCACCAGCCTGCCTCCCGCTGGTCAGCACTGGGCGGCAGCCCTCCCTGTGTACTGCTCACCTAAGACGACCACCAGAGCTGCTTCCCGAAGGGGCAAGAACAAACAATGGAGGAAGTGCATTCTAAGTGAGAAGGAGGATTTTGAGGGGGATTAATGACATTTCTTTTTTGTAATACATTTTTATATGTGAGCATTTAGGGTATTTTTTGATCAACCTTTGTACAGAGTCTGCTCCTCTTTTCCTAAGAATCCCTTTCATTTTCTGCCAGTCTTGATAGAGGGAGAAAAACTGATTTTGGGGGGGTGACCTCTAAATGATACAGGGAACCTCTAAATGACATAGGTAAAAATGATCTCCCAACCCAACCTGTCCGAGTTTGTGTTCTCCAAAACCAAAGAATGAATTTTAGGAACAAATGGAGGTTATGAGCAGAATATATTTACTGAGGGAAAGAAAGCTCCTGTCCAAGAGAAGGGCAGGAGGGGGTCCCAAGTGGGTAGTCCCCGGGGAAGCTGTCTCTTCCAGGGACTGCTACAGTGTAAAACCATGTGGGGCTAAGGTGGAGAGAATGGGAACTGGCTTAGGTGCATGTGGGGTGGGACAAAACTATGGTCAACCAATGGGATTACAAGCACCATTGCTCAGGTAAAATTGATTAGGCCCAGGACCAAATGGGGTAGCGAGTCACGAAGTAAGCAGACACGAATGTAAAACAGGACTTATCTGGTGGCTTTTAGACAATGATTCTTCCGGTACCACCAACAAAATAAAAATAAAATTGTCTTCAGGGAGATTAGCGTTTGTGTGGTCTTTAGGTCCAGCTCTCAGCAGGAGCATCCGGCCCTCCACAGTAGTAAGGCGTCCGGCCATTGTTTCCTTCGAGGGCCTGGCCCTGTCTGACTGCCTACAATATTTCTATCTAATTCGCTGCCTGCAACAGTCTCAGGTTCTTTCCTCTCCCAGCCACGCTCCTAAAACTGTGACTCCAGCATCAACCCCTCTTCTCACTCTGTTTTTCCCCTTGAGCCCGTAGGCTCCAGTCCCCAGCCTCCCAGCCTCAACCCTGAAGGTTTCCAGGGGCTGAGTGAGGCTCCCAAGAGCCACCTCCCTTTCCCACTGCTGAGCTTTCTGGGCCAACCCTGGCCAGTCTCCTGGTGTGTGAGGCTGTTCTCTGAGTATAGGGCCAAGGTCAGGTGCTGAAACAGAAAACAGATGTGGGCTTTGGTCAGAGCTACCTGGGAGCTTCAAAGAGGGCCCACCCTCGGCCCCTCCCAGAAAACCTGCAGAAAAACAGACCCTGAGGGAGACTCCACTCTCCCAGAGTGGGCTGGATGCCAGGCGGCCCCTACATCTTGGTCTGTCCAATCCTTTGCAGTGACACCAAGGCCCCCTGGACACACAGAGAGACCCTGTCTCAAAACATACCAGAGAACATCGCTAAAGCACTGTGGATTCAGGAGTGGGAGAGTGGTAATGTAGAATGTGAGTGTTCAGAGGGGACGAGGTGATAGAAACTGACAAAGGCAAAATGACCAGGGTTCTATGAGTGATTTTGAAACAATAATCTTTGGCCACAAGATCAATAGCAAGGGTGCTCAGGAGCACAACAAGGGCGGTGCCCATCAGAAGCCCAAAGTTATTGGCCATGGCTCTGAAGGAGGGCTCTCCTGGCAAGGCTGTGACTTCTGGCTGAGGTGCCCGTTCTCAGGCACACAAGTGAGAGTTCCTCCTCCTGAGAGCTCCTCCTCCATAGCTTCCTGACTGTTTATTTGGGTTCTAATTAGTGCCTGCTTAGACTCCTGCCTCTCTCACAGGTCATACAGTAGCTTTCCTTAACTTTCCTAAGCCTACCATTTTTCCAGTGACCTTGAGCTTAGGCCGTGACTGATCTGGGGTGCCTTCCTAACAGGCCTGGGTAGCTGTGGGGTGCCTAAGGCCAAGGCTGCTGGTCAGAGAGCTCACTGTGAGTAGCAAGGCAGGAAGAGGACAGAGGCTCTGTGAATGTCCACCAGAGAACACGGGGCTCCCTACTTCAAAGGTGATCTGCCAAGGATGGGGACCCTATGGCTTCCCATGTTTACTTCCTGCAGAGCTCGGCCCAGAAGCCCCTCACGGGAGTGCCAGACAGAGCTTGGTCCTTGTCTCAGGTACTCTTCTCATTGCTGGGACAAATATTCGACACTCAAAATGAAGGACGGAAAGGTTTATTCAGCTACGGTCACTGGAGGGTTCAGTCCATATTCGGCTGGCTCCAAGGCACAGGGGCACAGAGCAACCTTTCATGGTAGCAGCTCAGGCAGCCAGCCAGCCTCTCTCCCTCCTTACACTGCAATGCAAATTACCTGCCCCAGGGCAGGCACAGCACCCACACTCAGTAATCACAGACTCCAGAAGCCACCCCATGACCCCATGAGGCTTTGGGGTCCGCCTAGACACAAATAGGAACAGTCCTCCAGCTGAGGCAAGAAACCTCACTCCTCTGCAAGAGGACAGCAGGGGAGCAGGCCTCACTGAAGTCCAGGCTCTCCTGGTCTCTTGGAAGCCACACTCCAGCCACGTGGGTCCTGGAAGTGTTGCCAAGTCCCTGCTGCAGACATCTCTCCACTGGGGGCAGCTGTGCCTCGACCAGGGCTCTGGCTTGCTGGGGATGAAGTGCTGGCCTGCACAATGCATCTGCTCCGAGATGAAGAATCTGCCTCCTCACCTCGGCCCAACAGCCGGGGAGCCAGCTGGCCATGGACTGCATGTTCTGCAACCACGAGCGAAAACGAACCTTCCCTCCTTCTAGGTGCATCTTCTAGGCATTGTGCTGCTATGACAGGAAGCCAACAACACAACACCACGTACAACTTGGAGCCTGAAAATGTCCCCTTTCTCCACCTCTGCAGCTGACACCATCAGAACCAGGGATGATGGCTCACAGCCCACGGGTCAGGCTGTGATGCACTGGTTCTGACTACACATGCCTACACACATCCATGCCTCAGACATTTCCTTTGCTTGCAGGGATCTGGGCATGGATATGTATGGTATGTGTAGTCAAGAGCCAGGGCACCAGTCTGAGTTCAATCCCCAGTTCCACCAAAAAAACAGAAAGAAAAAAAGAACCAGGGCACCAGATTAAAAGCATGGTGGTCCTGAGAGGGACTGAGAGCCCAAGGCAGGGAGATTCTGCCCTTGACCCACTCTGGTCTTTGTGGAAAAGCCCAAGGACCTGCCAAAATGAAGGCCGAATACACCTGTTCATGCAGCGATAAGGCAGCCCTGACGGCTGTGGCCTTATTGACTCTGGCAGGGGAGGGAGCTCTGTCAGCACCCAAGAACTGAGCCTGGAGGCCTGGCAGAGCAGCCAGAAGCTGGGTGGGGTAGGGGCAATGCCAGCCTGCGCACACAGCCTCTGCTCCTGTTACAGCCTGCCAGGTAGTGGGGGCTGTCTGGCCGATGCCTGCCTTGAGCAGAGTGGGGAGCAAGGTTGCTCACTTGTGCCTCCAGCTGCAGAGATCCAAGACTACGGCTCATCTTTTAGAGTGTGGGGACCCCTCTGAGTCAGGGATCAAAGCCAGCACCCTCTCCTGAAAAATAGCTCATAATGTGAGTTCCAGACCCTCCAAGGAACTCCAGACAGGTTAAGAGGCAAGAAAGCTACCTGCAAGCAGCCTCACCCAGAGCTGTCTAGGCCGTGGGGACTTGGTAAGGCATCAGGAAGCTAGGAGCTGTTTGGCATTAAGCCCAGGGCTATGTCACCCTCCCCAGCCTGCTAGGTCCTCCCCCAGGGACTCTAGCTCCTCCACATATGTCCCTTGTGACTGCTACTGTTGACCACAATGAGTTACCAGCCCCACTCAGGGCTGCCTTCCTCCCTTTCCTGAAGGAATACAATGCTGACCAGTGCAAGTTCCTCTTCCAACCAGCTTTCAGGAGACCATAATAGGACTACTGGCCCTGATTCTGGGGACAGAGCTGGAGAACGCCCTCACCCCACCCACCCCTGGGGCACTCTCTCTTCCTGTCCTCTTCCAGTTCCAGTGCACCCTTTCCCAGCCCATTCCCTGCCCCTCCTCCACCCACACTGGGCCTGACACCTTACCCACATGGCCTCCAGCTCCAGCTGGTGGTGACTGGATGTGTGAGAGATTTCTCCATTTCCTGGAGGGATCAAGGCATCTTGCTTGCTGCAGTAAGCACAGGCAACAGCTCCCCAGGAGTGGCACAAACGCAGTGTCCATGTATCACCCAGCACAGAGCCCACAGACAGCTTGTGCCTGGCCCAGGTTACTTCCACCAGAGGGACTATGGCTGCACAGACGACAGCTGAAAGCCTCCAGCCCAGCCGGGATGAGACCAAATACACCCATCCTGGAAGCATCCTTCCAAGGCAGGCGTGCCCCCCCACCCCGAGGGTGCTCCCTCTACAGCTGTCTCAGGTCTCTCAAGAGGGAAAGGGTAAGGGAGAAATGGAACTTTTTTGGTTTTTTATTTTTGCAGTACTGGGGATGGAACCCAGAGCCTTCATACTAAACTAATCCCCAACCCTTTTAAGAAAAAAAATAGGGGCTGGGCAGATGGCTCAGTGGAATAAGCACTTCCCTGGAAAATGCAAGGGCCTGAGTTCAATCCCCAGTTCTGCAAAAAAACTTTTCTGAGATGGTTTTGCTAAGCTGCCAAGGTGCCCAGGTTTGGCTTGCACTTGCGATCCTCTGCCCCAGTCTCCCCAGGGTCTGGATGGCAGCTGTGTACCACCACACCTGGCCAACAAATGGGGCTCTGGACCTGGCTTTCTTGAGGAGGTGCTTCATCCAGATGCACACTCACAGGGGCCGGGGAGATCGCTCGGTAAAATAAGTGCTTGCCTGGCAAGCACAAGGTCCTGAGTTCAATCCCCTAGTTCTGCAAAAAGTACACAAATAAGTAAATAACAGATGCCACTCACATTTGCACTCACAGGCAGGCACCTGCCCCATGCGAGACTAAGTGCATGGGCTTTCACAGACACGCCCTCCGTTCTCACCCCCTGTACCCAGAGTGCACACATCCATGGTGTGGTCAGGGCTTCCCTGATGGCTGGCGATGCAGCCCACGACATAAGAATTTTCTTTCTTTTTTTTTAATGCATTTAGTACAGGGGAGACAGAGTCTCACTACATATATCGGACTCATAGTGACCCTCTTGTTTTAAGCCTCCCAAAGTGCTGGGATTTTAGGCGTAGTGCCACCTGGACATCTCAATCACTGTCTGAGTCCTGGGGGCGGGGCCAGCATGGCAGCCGCCAAGCTCTGCCTGAGTAGAGGCTTCAGTTCGCTGAGCTATCAGGCCATCCTGTGTGTTTCTTTTTTTTTTTTTCCCGCGGAACCGGGAATTGAACTCAGGCCCTCACGCTTGCCAGTCAAGCACTTATTCTACCGAGCCATCTCCCCGGCCACATGTGTCGAGTATTTCTATAGCACTTGCAGCGATGTTTTTCAAGAGCTGATTACAGTGATGGAGAGGATGGCGAGGTGACAATGGAGGGCGCAGTGTCACTGCATCCATGCAACACAATATCAAATGCACCACTTCCCCATGCGGCAGCCTCAAGCTTCCCTGCAGTGTGCTCCTGGGCAAACAGGTTTTGTTTTGTTTTTTTGTCTACAAAAAAGGGAAGGGTCTACAGGGTGTTCAGGGTCTCACTACTAGCTTGGACTTGTAGTGATCCACCTCCCAAGAGCTGGGATTACATGTGCAGGCCACCACAACCAGTCTCCAAAACAGGTTTTGGCTTTTACTGTTACTAAACTGACATGTAAGTTTCTTATTTGATTCTTAAATCTGGATTTGTGTCATAAGATAATTTAACAAGCTAATTCTGCTAATTCTGTGTCCCTTCCCCTGTTGTTGTCTTTTGTGGGGGGCTCTGAGATAGACAAGCCCTATTTGGTCCAGGCTGGCTTTGAACTTGCTATGTAACCAAGGCTGTAAATGAACTTGAGATTCTCCTGCCTCAGCCTTGCAGGCCCTGGGATTTCAGCTGTGCACCACCATGCTTCCATGGGGCAGACACAACAGCTTGCACACTTAAGTCACGCTCAGTAGCCCATGCCTCGGCACTGTGCAGCACTTACATGGCATCTCCGTGGGCTGTGATTATCCATAAATTAACTTGGTTACATCTCAGCCTAAGGTCAATTTGTAAATTGTCTTCTGAGTACTAAACTTCAGTTAATGTTGAAAGAAATGCTTTCTCAGCGCAATAACTGGATTTAGTTCGACATTAATTTCCACATTTGATAATTCTGTGTACTGTGTAAAATAAATAAGCACTGATTCGGCGGTAAGCTTGTATCAGTTTAGGACAGACAGACCCAGTACAATTGAATGTATGGAAAAGAGAAGCAACATGGCTATTCTTCTAATTAAATTACTCAATTAGTCTCATTTACCATAGTTGGTCTTCATTATGTGAACCTGGATTCTAAGATGCTTCTGACCTGGTATTAGGAATTTAATACCTTATTTTGTGAAAAATCTAAGAATATTTACTGAGTAATTATTTATCTCTAAAGTCAGTCAGAACAAAGCTATACTGAATTGAGAGACATTATAATCCAGGGTTTTCAAACTCTCCAAAAATAGATAAAGATTTCAGACTCAGACCAGAGACAGACACAGAGAGAGCGTCCTCTGTGCTCTCCACAACCTTGGTTCTCAGTCTAGAACTTAGAGGAGAAACAAGAGCCCTGAGGTAACTAGGGAGTAAAGGAATTTCTTCCTAGCAGACTCAGAATCCTTAGTTGATTCGCACTAAAAAGAGACCAATAGAAAAACAAGACAAAAGATGAACGAAGATTTTGTCACTCAACAGAAAATAAATTGTTGCTACCTGGATAGAATTGCTTACTAGCCTGAGGGAACCAGAAATATAAACAGAACCTAAACTTGGTAGAGATGTGAGAAAATCTGAGATCACCAGTTAGTGCCATTTCAGCGCCTCAGGAGAGCCGGGGAGGCACAGCTGGGCTCCCGGCAGAGGACCGTCCTCTTGGCATTAATAGGTGCACAACAGCTCAAACCAAGTACTGGGTGTGAAACTGTTTAAAAATACCTCATCCAACATGGTCCCCCCAGTCTTTACAGTGGCAGAGGGCAGCAGAGGGCTCTATCACGTAATGTACAGTCCCCTTCCACAACACTGGAGAAGAATCTAGGCCTTGTGTTTGCACCTGCCTATTCTTCCAACTTCCCGGAGTCCTTTGGGCAGTGTCTGAGGAGATAAACCACACAGGAAACAATGTAATTAAATGAATAAAACTATTTGTAATAGGGCCAGCCTGATAGCTCAGCAGACTGAAGTGCCTGCTTAGGCAGAACACAGCACCCGGGGGGTTCAATTCCCAGGGAGCTATGCCAGCCTCCGACCCTGCTCTTCCCCTGAGGCACACTGAGACTGGCCGAGGTGGACCGTAATCCCAGCTCTTGGGAGGCTGAAAACAGCTGAATCACTGAGTCTGATCTACACGTATAGTGAGTCCCTGCAGCCAACTATTCATAATAATGAAAGGTGCAGGTGACCCAGATGGCTGGCCTGAGAATCTTTGTGCCCTTTCAAATTCTTTCACAAGACTTCCTGACAGCAAGCCAACTTTGAGGAAAATTTCCTTTTAGCACATAGCACTGCACATTGTAAATGCCTTCTTGGTTTTTTCTATTTTCCCCCACTAGACTCTTGGTCACTTAGGAGGACTAGTTTTGTTTTAGCGTGGGATCTTTGGCACCCAAGAGAACAGCTCAGACAGGCAGGGACACAGCTCAATATTCTTCTGTGCTGAGGGTCACTTGTGGGTCTGCTGCGGACCTTGGGAATCCCACCCTATAAGCAGATCTTAAGTGTGACCAGGTGGGACCGAAGAAGGTTGGAGAGATCCCAGGTCGTCTGTAACAACTGGGTGTACTTCGGGTCAGGGATAAACGGATTAGAATCAACTCCTTGGAGTCTTACAAGACTGAGCTGAGACTCACAGAAGCAGGACGGCAATGCAGGAATTTTAAACTTTCCTTTTTGGTAGCAGGGATCCAACTCACAGCCTTGCGCCACTGAGCTATCTCCCCAGCTCCTGCAGGTGTTCTAGAGTCAACGTAAAGGCTCAGAAGTGGAAGAACAGATGCTGGGGAAACAACCTGGCCGGCACTCGCTGCAGGCAACACGATGGCACTGGCAGAGGAGTGGGAAGGGCCAGTGGCCAGGAGCTGAACAGTGAGGGTCCCGGAGGGGCAGAGGACGCCGAGTGCAGAGTTCTGACCAGGACCTTGACTCACAGCCAAGCGAATGCGAGAGGAGCAGCGGGGCAATCGGCAAAGAGCTGCCCCACCTCTGCTCCTGCCACCCCACTAAAGCCCTTTTTTACTTCTAGTAACTGTTTTGATACACTCCAGTTTTATGTCCCGTTTGCCGCCGTCTAACACGGCGAGGTTACTCCTTCCTTTCAACCAGAACGTCTTCTACTGCTTTTCACGCTTTGCTGCCCTAGAACTTCCAGTAGAAGGTGGAACAGAAGGGGCCAAAGTGGAATCTTTCTCTTCTCCCTGACTTTAAGGAGAAAAACTGATGCTAGCTATAGGTGTTTCGTCTTGTTTTTATTGTGGATTCCCTTTACCAGGAAGTTCTCCAGTCCTCCATTTTTGAGATTTCTATTAATAATGGTTTTACCAAATGCAATTTATCTATCAGGATGCCATTACAATATAAATTTTGCTTTTGGACAGTCCATTGCTAGCATATAGAAACCCAACTGGGCCGAGGAGATAGCTCAGTAGAGTAAGTGCTTGCCTGGAAAACACAGGGTCTCAAATTCAATCCCCAGTACCAAAGAAAGAAAGAGCCAGCCTTGTCGACTCCTCTTTTATTCTAAGCTTGGTGTGCATCTCTCCTTTTTTACTTTTAGCCTATTAGCCTTAACCTATTTAAATGTTTTTAATGGACCCAACAATAGCTGAGTTTTTTCTTTCATATCGTCTTCAGTTATACATTAATACATATCACATGGACGGGTGGTGGGAGGATAGATCACTTTCCAAAGGTAGCCAGAAGGGCTGGCGCTATCGCTAGTGGTAGAGTGCTGGTCTAGTGTGTGCAAGGTCCTGGGTTTGACCTTCATCACCATAAAATGTAGAAAATAAAAATAAAAATATAGAAAAAAAAGCATTCTGGTTTTCAAAAAGGAAAGAGTAGACCTGACCTTTCCCTATTCTTCCCTCTGAGAACAACTAAAAGTGCTTGGATATGTAATGAAGACTCTGACAGGAAGCTTGTCTCCCTTTAAGAAAAAAGTGCAGCAGAAAAAGAAAGCAAAAGAAAGAAAAACTGAAGCAAAACAGGGAAGCATCCTCTGTGCTCCAGAACAGGTGTGGAGAAGCTGTGGCTGGAACTGACAACAGATGCAGAAGGAAAGAATCCCAGCCGCAGCGTGGCCTCTGTAATCGATGGATCTGGAGGGAAGCAAGCTTCTCACACAGAAAACATTTAGAAAATAACCACCGCACTGCTACTGAGCACCATAGGAAAAGATTATGTACCGGTCCATTGAGAATCCAAGTTCAGCCAATCCAGGGGAGCTGAGTTTCTGCCCTGGCCAGGCCACAAGGAAGCATCTTCTCCGTCTCAGTCCACTTCCTAAATGACTCATTTTTGTACTGCCGACTTTGAGGTTTCTTCATTTATCATGTGTATTAATTCTTTGCCAGATATGAGGTTTGCAAATGTTTTCTCCCAGGCCAGTAGCTATCTTTTAATCCGAGCAGTCATTTGTGAGGTGAAAGTCTGTAACTTGGATGTAGTCCAACCTATCAATTTGGTTTTGTTCTCAGACATTATACTTTTGGCATCAAATCTAAAAACTCTGTGCCTAACCCTAAGTTTTGAAGATGTTTTTTTTTTTTCCTTTTGGTAATGGGGACTGATCTCAGGACCTTGCTCTTGCCAAGCAGGCACTTATGCTACTGAGCTATCTCCCCTATTGTTGTTGTTGTTTTTTTAAGTTTTCTAGATTTACATTTTCTGTCTTACAATCTAACTTTTGTATGAAGTGGGAGACGCAGGCCAAGGCTCGCACTGGGACCTGCGGGTGTCAGCTTGTCCCTGGAACCGCTTGCTGGACGAGCTATTATTTCTGCACTGCATTGCTTTTTCACCTTTATCAAAAATGATTTGGATGTTGAGGGTGAAGCTCTTCGGTAGAGCATTTACCTAATAGGTGGGAGGACCTGGATTTTATTCCCAGTACTGAAAAAAATAAAGATTCAGGAATAAAAGTGAGCCTCTGCTGAGATCACCACGCTGCTCACCGATCTAAGTGAGCACCCCTCTGCCACAACCAGACAGCACTGATCACACTGCTGTACAGGAGGCCTTGGAGTCAGCTAATTCCTCTCATTTTTTCTACTTTTTCAAAACTGTTTCAGCTATTCTAGTGTGTGTGTGTGTGTGTGTGTGTTTTAACCTTTGCATGTCATGTTAGAATAATCTTATCTTTACCTACAAAATATCTTGCTAGAATTTTTTTTTTTTTTTTTTTTTGGTGGAACCAGGGATTGAACTCAGGCCCTTGTGCTTGCCAAGGAAGCACTTATTCCACTGAGCCATCTCGCTGGCCCCCAAATACCTTGCTAGAATTTTAACAGGAATTATGTTAACTCTGTTTATCCATGTGGAGCAAACTGACTTTTACAACAAACCAAAAGTAGGAGGGACCCCTTGATCTAGTAAAGCCCAGTTATAAGACACCTACAGCAAGTGTGATACTGAATGGTGGCACAGTGAAACCTTCCTCCACGTGGGAGCCAGCACACGTGCTCCTGTATAGCCCATCATCCGACCTCATGCAGGTGCCGTCTGATGCTAAAATACAAGAAAAAGCACAAAAGGTAGACTAGAAAGAGTCACCATGATTCACAAAGGTCACATTTGATTTAAAAAAATCCACAAATCAAACTATGAATAAACTCTAAGAAGGAAAAGTTTTTGATATGGTGTTTGGAAAGGTCAACCCTATTTCTAGAAAAACTACAATTAAAAATCATTGATCCAAGCAATAGCTAGTATCTGTAAAATGCATCCGTCTACAACCAAGATTTGTAGATCATATTATATTAAACATTAATAAAAATGTTCCGCAACAGTAGGATTTCATAAGATTACAGATGAATTACCTTTTCTGGAGACAGAAACATACATTGCACACAGTGAAGGAAAGGCTATTTTAAATACGCATTAATCTTTGTTTTTAATGTATTTGGTACAGGGTCTCACTACTTGTACAAGTCTGCAGCTCAGACCTGTAGTGATCCTCCTGTTTCAGCCTTTCTAGTGCTGAGATTACAGGTGTGATCACTCAATCTTAATGCCCTGGGGGTCGGGCCAGCATGGCATGCTGGGGATCGAATCCCAGTGGCTGAGCTCTGCCTAAGCAAGAGCCGCTTTAAGCTGCTGAACTATCTGACCAGCCAGCCCCCATAGGTTTTTAAATTATGAAGACACTGGATTTTCTCAAAGTTCTCTGAGAAAAGTTGTCACAAAGATGCAGCACTGATGAAAGTATGAAAATATAAAATGAAGATCAGTGATTATAGCATAAAGAAATCTTTCGAGGGAAGGATGAATTTTCTGATATGAACAGATATGTTGAAAATGGTCTCCAAATACCTATGTGAACTATGACATGGCTATTTTTTTTTTTTTTTTTTTTTTTTGAGGAACCAGGGATTAAACTCAGGCCCTTGCACTTGCCAGGGAAGTGTTTATTCCACTGAGCCATCTCCCTGTCCCCCAACATGGCTAAAATTCAGTATTACCAAGGAGAGCTTTTGAATCTTTAAGAAAGCAGAAAGATTCTTTAAAAGCCTTTATTTCTCCCCTCAGACACCCATCTGTTTCAAACTGAATAAATATGGCACCACAGAAGTTCATTTCCAGAAGTTAGTAAACATTGCAAAATTAGTTTCAAAGCATATGGCAGATATTTAGTAAATGTTTGAGCTCTTCTTCCAAAAGCAACAATTTGATTTAACAAGAACTTTCAAAATGTTCCAACATAAAGTTCTACCTATGAGAGAATGGAAATCCACATTTTTTGCTATTATATACTCCTCAGCAAGACAAGCAAGTAAGTCCTGCCTCGACGGGGATGTGATGAAAGACTTTAAGGAAAATATTTTGGATCAAGGAATTCTGATACTGGTTTATCAAAGGAAACCAGGAAGTAGACCGTCTTCTATAAGCATATTAGGG
>PVKA01041955.1:0-17732 GCA_004027165.1 Ctenomys sociabilis
TCATTTATTTTCAGCTTCATTGCTCTGTGGTCAGGTAATATGCATGGTATAATTTCTGTTTTCTTCCTTATACTTAAGCATGACCTATGAACTAATATGCTGTCTATTTTAGAAAATGACCCATGTGCAGCTGAAAAAAATTTGTTTTCAGCTATGGTTGAGTGTAACACTCTTTATATGTCTATTAAGTCCATTTGTTTCAAGCTCTGGTTCAGTTCTACTTTGCCAATTTTTTGCTACTTGACCCATCTTTTTTGGATAATGGGGTGTGAAGATCTCATGTGATTATGGTATTTGCTATTAGACTTTTCATGTCCATTAAGCTTTATCTTTTATAGTTGTGTGTGCCCTTGTTGGTGCATACATTTTTATGAGAGTTAACTCTCCCCTCTCGAATTTTTCCCCTAACCAGTATACAGTGGCCTTTATTTCATTTGATCATTCTTGGTTTGAAGTTGAGGCTGTGTGAGAACAGGATCACTACACCGTTTTATTCTGAGGTGCTGGGGCATCCAGTATTGTTTCTATCCTTTGACTTTCAACCTAAGAATTTTTTTTAAGTTAAGTGTGTTTCTTGTATACAGCATACTGTTGCATTCTGCTTCCTAATCCACTGTGACAGTCTATTTGTTTTATTCGGTGAATTGAATCCATTTACATTAGGTTACAACTGAGATGTATTGACTTACAATCAACATATTATTACCTGCTACTGTTACGTCTTTTTCTCCTGTGTTTGTTTGCCTTAATCATGGTTCCCTTCTGTTGTCTGTTGAAGTGCTGATCATTTTTGTCCCTCTCTAGAACATCTTTCAGTAGTCTATGCAGGGTTGGCTTGTCTTAATGAAATTCTTTAGTTCGTCTTTGTCATGGAAGTATTTCACTTCTTCATCAAACTTGAATGAGAGCTTTGCAGAGTATAATAGTCTGGGCTGAAATTCAGGTAGATATATGAAGTTTGGATTTATCCAGTTAAGCCTGGCCTGGTTTTGGCTACTGTGCTCAGGTTCTTCGTGCTTTTACCCTTGGAAGTGAACTTGTTGTGCACCGCTGGCAAGATATTCTACTCCTGGACCAGCTGGGTGGTTCTTACCCCTAGTCTCTCTGCAGGGACTTCACCTGTGGAGTTTCACTCCAAGCCTGTATGCCAGACATGGGCTGGGTCTGGAGGCATTCAGAGAGCAGGATAGAAAGTCTCACTCACAACTGGGCCTGGGATGGGTCTGGTCAGATCCAGCAGGCAAAGGGCAGCATGAACCTCTTCCACACACTCTGAGGGCCTGAACTGGGTTTGGGTCTGGAGGGGTCCTGAGAGCTCAGCAGAAGTTCTCACTCACATGCCATGCCTGGGGTGGCCCCAGATATATCCATTGTGCTCAGGGGGGTGTGGAAGCTGTCCCACACCCTCACCGGGCCTGGGCTTGGACTGGGTCTCAAAACTTATTTAATATATTTATTTTCCATTTGTTTTTCTTCAGCTGAGAAATAGGTGTTCATCCCAGATTAGGGATGGATTAGGTATTGAGTTTCAGGGGGCCTGAGTTTTTTCAATTCTTCATGTTTTAGATAGAAGTACTTTGCCTGTGGAATACTTGGCTACAGTTTTTTTCCACTCTAGAGCTCATCTTTTCATTCTGCTGGTGATTTTCTCTTATGTGCAAAAGCTCTTAAATAACGTGAGATCACAATTGTTGATACTTTGAAGTATTTTCCAGGTATTCTGGACTTTGTCCATGAACTCTGCTGGGTTTTCAAGATTCCTTGAATTTTCTTTCTTTGTTAGATTGATTCAAATTTTCTCTTCCAGTAGATTTAGTGTATCTTTTTTAATATTTAGATCTTTGATTTATTTTGACTGTAGTTTAATATATTGTGGTAGACATAGGTCTAGTTTCAGTCTTTGGCATATAGAGTCAGGTTTTGCAGCACCATTTATTACAGACGCTACCTTACTTCAAGTGAATATGTTTGCCTCTTTATCAAAGATAAGGTGGCTAAGAGTGTTTGAAGCTATGACTGCATCTTCTGATCTGTTCTTCAGGTCCTTAGGTCTGTTCATTTGCCAGTGTCATGCTGATTTTATCAAGTAACTTTGTAATGTAATTTTAATTCAATGATTGCGATGTTATGAGGGATTATGTTTTGCTAATCTAGGCCTCTTCTATTTTAAAATAGATTTTAGAAATCTTTATCTAAAGTAATGGTATTTTGATTGGAATTACATTAAATCTCCACAACAATTTTGGGTCTATCGCAATTTTTTCTTTTATTTCTGCATTTTAGGGAAGGGTCTATAGAGTGTTCAGTTTGGACTCATACTGATTATCTTGTTTACAGCCTTCCAAGTGCTGGGACTACAGGTGAGTGCCACCATGCCCAGTCTCAATTGCCATCTTAGGGTAACCCAGGGGTGGGACTGGCACTGAAGGCCCGAGGATCAAACTTGCTTGGAGGCACTTTAATCTGCTGAGCTATTTCACTGGCCCTTCTATTGCTATTTTCTTTATGCTGGTTCTTCTTATACATGAGCAAGTAATATCTTTCCAATTTAAGATGTCTTCTTTGACAACTTTTAACAGAATATAATAATTTTCTTTCTTCGTTAGATTGGTTCAAAACCATTTCATTTTTTGTGCCACAATGAAAGTTATAGTTTGAATCCAGCTACACAACTGAATTTGGTCATTAAGTCCAAAAATCTTTGGGTGCAGAGTTTATTATCTTCTATGTAGGTCACAAGTCATCTGTGAATAATGATCATTTAACTTCTTCATTTCCTTTCTTATTCCTTTTCTCTCTCTTGTCTAATTGCTCTGGCTAAAGTCTCCAGAACTATTTTGAAAAGGAGTGTTGAAAATGGACATCCTTGTCTTGTTCTTAATTTTAGAATTGAACCCTTATTTTTGGCCATTCAGTATGATGTTGTTTGTTGTCTTTTCATAGATGGCGTCTTGGTTACTATTCTCTTGTTGCTAGGACAAAGTACCAGACACCCAAAATTAAGGATGTAAAGGGCTATTCATCTCATAGTTAATAGAGGTTTCAATCCATATATTGGCTGGTCCAAGGCAGTATCACTTGCCAGAGAACAGCCACTCATGATAGCAGAAAATAGCAAAGAACAAAGGGAGAAGAGCAGCTTTGGTAGCTAGTAAACCTCTCTTCCTCCTGTGTATTGTACTCAGGTTATTTTCCCCAGAGCTTGTGTAGCATTCATACAAATAAGTCAGCACTGGATCCTGAATTAGTCAAAAAAATCGAGAAGCCTGCCTCAGTGACTGCGTGTGGATTTAGGGGGTTTGCTAGACACATACCATAAAAGATGGCTTTTTATCAGACTGTGTTTGAGACCATTTATTCTGATTTTCTGTAGCTTTTTTTCTTTTGTCTAAGAATTTTTATGAGTCTGCTGAGCTGATTATGTGATTTTTATCTTTGACTCTGTTGATACTGTATATTATATTTTCTGATTTGTGCATTTTAAACCAGGCCTGCTTTCTTGAAATGAATCTCACTTAGTCACAGTGTACGGTCTTGATAATTTCTTCATTTTGTCTGTTGTGTACCTTACTGAGCATATTTAATTTCTATGTTCATTAGAAAGAGTTGCCTGTAGTCTGTAGTTCTCTTCTTTGGTTATATCTTTCTCTGGTTTTGGTATTAGGGTGATACTTGCCTCCAGGAATGAGATATATACATATGTACAGATTAGAATTATAGTGATCCTCTTGTTTACAGCCTCCCAATAACTAGATTACAGGCATGTGCCACTAGGCCCATTCTCAATCACATTATCAGCATGCCATAGGGGTGGAGCCAGCAGGATACTCCAAGGATTGAACCTGGTCCCTGAGTTTACTAAGCAGGTGCTTTAGTCCACTGAGCTATCTGGTCAGCCCTTCTATTGTCCTTTCAAAGTGGAAAGTTCTATTATATATATTTCAAAACTTAGCTTATATTTTAAAGATGTATTTTGTCCTTTACTAAAATCAATAGTGAATGTAGGTACTCTTTATACACGTATTGCCTTATCTAGAGAAAGAAATATGTTATGGTTTATAAAACTCAAAAACAGTAAATATCTAAGATATATTCAAATAAAATAATCTTTTGTATCTTTTCCTATTCAATATATATTAAGTATTTAATATATTTTTAAAATTGTGTCCAAAATAGGCATGAAATAAATCTGAGATGAAATATATTCTTTAGGATTTTGGTTTCATTATGAAGATAGAATATGTTCACAACCGTAAACTGTAACCATCCATGTCTATGCATGACATAGATATGGATATAAACTTTTTTTATTTTTTGAGTTTTAATATTTTCAAGACATTGTCAGTCATCACCTGTGAGGAAAGCTTTGTACATAAATTATCAGAAATCTAAGATCTTTAAGGTATAATGAGGCTAAACCTATTTTGTGGGCCAATATAAATTGTTTGGAATTTAAAAAGATAATTTATCAACAGTCAACCTATTATTTTTCTATATATTTTTTTTTCAGAAGCAGGGATTGAACTCAGGCCCTTGTGTTTGCCAGGCAAGTGCTTATTCTAATGAGCCATCTCCCTGGCCCCAACTTATTATTTTTGACGTCATATATTAGTCATAATTTGGTGTCAGAACAATGGGGTTTTTTTTTAAAGAACATACTGTAGCCAGGCGTGGTGGCGCATGCCTGTAATCCCAGCACTCGGGAGGCTGAGGCAGGAGGATTGTTGTGAGTTCGAGACCAGCCTGAGCTACAAAGTGAGTTTAAGGCCAGCCTGAACTGCATAGTGAGACTCTGTCTCAAAAAAAAAAAGACAAAAAAAAAAAAAAAAAGTAAAGAACATACTGTTATGAGAGAAATCAAAAATCAAGCTTAAAGTTCTAATCACACATCTGTCATTTTAAATTCAATTTAATTTAATTCTTATGGATTTTTTTGTGATACTAAGAATCAAACTCAGGATTTTGCACTTTCTAGGCAAGCACTTATTCCACTGAGTTATCTCCCCAGCCCATTTTTTTTATATTGCTCTCTCAGTCTGAAATCTTTTGCAAACTCTTTTCCTGCCAAGCTTCCATAGGTGTGACTGCTACTTAACCCCTTGTCTTTTGACTCAGCAGTCAAGGATTTTTAAAGCGTGCTTAACTCACATGTATCCAGAACCTAAGTCATCCCACAGACATCCCTGTTCCTTCATGTATGTGCCCTGAATTACCTCTTTTGCTTCTGCATGGAAGTAGACCCAAGTAGTTATAACATATCATTTACTTGATTTATTTCATAGCATACTGGTTGCTCATCAATTGCTTAAATTAATCAAATAGAACAAATTATTACAATTGCTTTCAAATCTGTATTTTTAACAGAGAAAATCATATAATCCAATAGGACATGGGAGTTCCTGGAATTAAGTCATACTCAACTGAAAATAGCAACATGGCAGGTACTTCAGTCCTATCACATAAAGGAACTAAATTTTACAAAAATTATAATTAGATAGAGAAAATTCCTTATAGACAGATGATACCACAACCCTGGCAGGTACTTCAATTTCAAATTTATGGAACCATGACAGAGAATCAGGGCCTGAGTTTAGCTCACTGACACAGTGCCTGCTTACAAAGCTTAAGGTCTTGACCTCAAGACTTAGTAACAAAAACAACAATGATGATAATAATAAATGAGAGAACCAGCTAAAGCCTACAGAATTTGACCAGTCAAAGTACAAGAAATACTTTGAAACTAACATCTTTGGTAATTGGTTATTTGATACACAATTTATAGACAAAGCTTTAACTACAATATCAAAGTCTCATGAATATAAACATAAAAGCCAGGGATCCCATCGGAGCTCTAGACCAATTGTCATCTTCTCCTGAATGATATGATAGGGCTCATGGGTTACCTCAGTTGTTTAAATGCCTGCTGGGGCAAACCCAGTCAGGAGCAGGGGGCAGTGGTTTGGTCCTCAGCTCAGCTCCCCATGCCTTTCCAGACCCACTCATATAGCAGCCTGATCCATCCAAAAAAGAAGAACCTTCCCTGAATGATTATGATAGTTATAAAACAACACATCTTAAATGACACAAATTGTATTAGCCCTAACAGTAATCCAATTTATTCCTCTATTCAGTGAATATTCACACCATCTACCATTAAGGCCATGGAAACCCGCACATCATTTATAATCTCACATTGCTTCTCGATATCTTTATATATCTAATTAGGTAATGAAGGCTTTCATTTTCCTCCTTTCTGTTCCTTCACTCTATTTATTTTGCTTTCTTTTCTTTTGTTTCCTTTTTTGTCTTCAGTTTTTTCTTCTTTTATTACTTTTATTGAAAAACAAATAGCAATGAGACACTTTCAAAACGAATTAATAGAACATCTTCAACAATTAATACATTGCATATTGTTGTCTTTGTAGTGGTTATTCATAGTTCAAGATGCACACATGTCCAAACATTATTAGAACAAATCTTTCTATCCATTGAATTAACAGAAGGTAGCTGTATATCTGTCCTATTTTGTATATACAGATACAAAGTGGTTCTTCACTTATATCCCCTTTCTTTCTTTGGTTTTGT
The DNA here is from genome assembly GCA_004027165.1 of Ctenomys sociabilis. Taxonomy (NCBI): domain Eukaryota; kingdom Metazoa; phylum Chordata; class Mammalia; order Rodentia; family Ctenomyidae; genus Ctenomys; species Ctenomys sociabilis. The sequence goes on from PVKA01041955.1 coordinate 6,586, forward strand.
CAGAGATGGGTATTCCATTGCCATTTAAATATTGTAGGTTCATGAATTCAGCAAAATATTCAAATATAGTTTAGTAGGCAAAGAGCTCATGAAGAAAAATCAAATCACATGGGAAATACTTGAAAGCATTAACAACTGGGGCCTCCTCTTATTGAGAGGTTTTGCATACTAAAAGAAATTACAAAGTGAAAAGACAACCCACGAAAAGGGAAAAAAATCTTAACTCATAAGCACTCAAACAAAGGTCTGCTCTCTAGAATTTATAAAGAAGTAAAAAAACATTAGGGCCCCAAAATTTAAAGTCCCAATCCAGAAATGGGCATCAGAAATGAACACACAGTTCTCTGAGGACAAATTTAGAAAAGTGAGTAAATATATGAAAAAAAGGCTCCACTTGCTAGCCATCCATAAAATGCAAATTAAAACAATGCTAAGATACCACCTCACCCCACAAAGAATAGCTATCATGAAGAAATCAACCAACAACAAATGTTGGAGGTTGCTGAAGAGTAAAAGGGAACCTCTCACCATTGCTGGTGGGAATGCAGACCAGTCTAACCATTAGGAAAATCAGCATGGACACTCCTTAAAAAAACTAGGACTGGAAATCCCATTCAAACCAATTATCCCCCTACTAGGAACTATCATATGAAAACATCATATGATAGTGAATATGTGTACTTATAGCAGCACAAATTGTACAGCCAAATCTTGGAAACAACTATGATGCCCATCACCTGAGGAATGGATGAAAATGATGTGGTGTTTTTGTACAATGGAGTGTTACTCAGCTATAAAGAATGATAAATTTGAATCCTTTATATTTAAGTGGATGCCACTTGAACATATACTCATAAGAGACATAAACCAGACACAGATGTGCAAATATCATATAGTCTCCCTAGTATAAGAACTCAAAAGAAGAAAGACAAATAGAATTGTATAACACAATTAAAAGGATTATTTATGTTCTTAACTCAGGGCTTCTCTATGTAGCTCAAGCTGGCCTTGAATTCACCATGTAGACCAGGCTGGCGCTGAGCTCATAGTAATCCTTCTACCTCAGGCTTCCAACTTATTTGGACTTTCCTACTTTAATATGTCTTAAATCAAACCACAGCTTCTGTCATGAAGATATCTTATGAAAGCCACTGGACCCACTTATTTTGACTGCTCTACTGACTCCTATCTGGTTCTCTGACCTCTAGTACTCCTGCTGGTATGCGTTTTTCAAACTGCAGCTAGTGTAGTCTTTGTCTAATTGAAGCATGGTGTCTATTTAAAACTCTGGAATTCATCTGCAGGGTCCTCAGGAAAACATTAGCACAATTTTTGTGACATTAGACAGGCTCTTTTGTGACACTGATCCTCTGTGTCCCTTACTTTTCAGATCCTGAAGTTGTTTCTCCCATAATGACAACTATGCAGAAAGGAATTTAATCATGCCATTCTTCTCTTTCTGTGTTGGGAATATAATATGGTTTATTCTGCTTCTTATATATGTCCTACATCAAAACAAAACAGATCATTACTTCGAGGACACTGTCACTAATTTTCTTTTAACAGAGTTTCCACAAAACAATGTCACAAGGAATAGTCTTTGTGAACACAGTCTATGCCGATACAAATTATAACACTATTTAATGACAATTTCTTTTCTTTATGAGTCTCCTCTGTCCTTAATTGTACTTGAGACTCCCATTTGCCTTTGGATATGGTCTTCCATGCTGACCTTTTTATCTGAGGTCAGACCTATCGATGGTAAAACTAATATTCAGAACTAATCAAACCTCCAGCATAGCGATTTCCAAAATAATTGCTCTCAGAAGGTTGTAATCAAGAAAACTATCTGCTAAACTATTTCATCATAGGGCATTAATTAGATTGCCATCAGAATACCCTCATGATCTCAATGGTATTTGGTTTGTAAATTAAATACTGACTGCCTTAATGCTTTCAAAGTATTGGATAAACATAAGAAGAAACTGACTGGTCTATCTGAAAGAAAGACTTGTCTATGTGAAAAGTTGTCTGATAAGGAAGTAGGTGAGTTTGGCAGTAGTCCAACTTCTATCTGCTATGATGAATACTCCTGTTCATTTTTTTTTTTTAAATGTCATTAGTACAGGGTCTCACTATGCAGATTGGAGTCCTAGTGATTCTCCTGTTTTCAGCCTCCCAAATGCTTGTAGGTGATCAAACCCAGGTCACTGATTCTGCCTAAGCAACAGTTTAATCTGTTGAGCTGTCTGGCCAGCTCAACACTCTTCTAATTTGTACAGTTTTCAAACCCACATTATGACATGGTAAAATGCTTCCATATATTATGTAAGTGTACTATTTTTCTATTAAAATGCATCACTTAATAATAATAAACTTTTCTGATAGTGAACATCTTCTGACATCTCACAATTTGTTACTTAATAATCCACCTTCTCTGATTAGTCAAAGCTCATAGATTATTTTTAAGTTGCCTTCTGTTGTAGATAGCCTCTGCTAAAAGAACAAACTCACATAAAAGAAAATATCTATTAAATCTACCATTTTTGCTATTTCACTGTGCTACCTCTAAATAGTAGAAGCCTAGCATGTTCAAAGACAATAGTTCCTTCCCTTTAGATATAAAGCCTAAAGCAAAAATGCAAAGGCTTATTCCAGTACAGAAAAATTTTCCTAAAAAATAGAACGTAAGGATGAAACCATACATTGCAGTTTTCAGGATAAGAAAATATATTTCGCAATTCCCTCACATTCCATTAACTCCAGCCAGCTTTTTCACAATCAGCTTCAGTCAATGGTCATTGAATGGTAACAACTTCAAGGGCCAATGCTGTGAAAGGCGCTAAAGCCTAGAAGCACCTGCTCACAACAATGAGTAATGGATATGATGCGAGTTTGCCTGGAGGTAGTATGGGAGAAAATGAGTATATATTTTATACCAAAAGATAATTCTACCAAAATGATTAATTTTCAAGCTTCAACAATATTTTATTTGGTGGCAAACTCTATAAATCACGGACCACTCCCAGGAAAAGTTTGCATCATTCCCTTAAATTACAGTCGAAAGATTTCCTTGGAATTTATCATTTAGATCACAGTGAAGAAGTAAGTAGATTTAAATCCTTTGAATCTGAGTAGAACTGCATATTCAAGAGTTCTTTTCTTGGCATCTTGTTTGCTTTGTGTGTACAGAAATGATTTGCTATCACTGTGCTCACAGTCAGAGAGCTGCAAACCCTGGTCCCTAACCAGAAGCTGCAGTAAATATGCTCCCCATGGGTACTTACACAAACAGTAATCACCGGGATGACGCTGGCATCTGGCTGCTATCTGTGTACAAACAAAATTGTTCTAGGTCACATCTAACTTGGGAAATTGTGCTTTCAGTTAAATTAATTACAACTTCCTGGGAATGTTTCCTTTCTATCCAGGCAATATTAAGTTATTCTACCTTGCATCATTTACACTCTCATGACTACAGGGATATCTCAACCAAACCGCACATTTCGATATAATCTCTTATGGCTCGTGTTACCAGAGCTCATCTGATGAAATGAAATTCATAAAGTACTATTAGAAAAAAGGCATTTTGTGCAGGAGGCACAAAGTACTCATCAGCTAATAAACAAAATGCTTATAAAGTAAAGAGACCACACCTAATTGCCATATGTTACTGCCAAGGTATGAGTGAATTATATAATTTTTAGGCACATATTACTTTTGAAAAATTTGTGGTTATAAATTTTATATAGGTTAAAAAGACCTCACAATAAAACATAACTACTAAAATTGATTAAAATTAGGGCCCATAACATCACTGACACAGCACCTTAGCAAGCGCAAAGTCCTGAATTTAATTTCCAATACAATAAATTAAATAAATAAATAAACAAAATTGATTATAATTAAAACAACAGAAAAAGTCCACTGTGTAAATATTACAGTACTATAAATACAAAAGGGTAATTTTATTATCTTTATCATGAAATAATAAAAGACACTAAGCAAGATTAGTACATATAACTTCATGCAAAATCGTACTAGATTCTGAAAATACAGTACCATTGGGGCTGGCGAGATAGCTCAGCAGACTGAAGTGCCTGCTTAGGCAAGCTTAGTAAGCAAGCAGGGAACAGGATTGGTTGGGCTGAGCTAGCCAGAGAGTCCAAGCATAGTGGTGTATGCCTGTAATCCCAGCACTGGGGAGACTGAAAACAGGAGGATCACTATGAGTCAGAGCTGCACAGTGAGACCTTGTAATAACCAAATATATCTAAAAAATAAAAATACTATTGCAAAACTTAAAGGACCAGATCCTTTTAAAATATCTTACTATTAAATATCTAAAATGAAAAACTTGTCCTGAGGGTGTTAGTGAGATGATGGAAGGTTAGCACTCAGTGGTTCTGAGTTCAATTCCTAACACAACAAATAAGTAAAGTAACCAAAAATCAAAACTATTATCACTACTTTCTATTCTACAAGAACTAAATCCTAATATTTCTATGGATCAAGTTTAAATGTTCACTTATTTCTATGTTCTAAAGTTCCTTTTATTATTGAATCAACAAATGCTGGATGGGCTGCAGAGATAGCTTTTGATCTAAGTGCCTGCCTGGCAAGCACAAGGACCTGGTTTTGATCCGTGGTACCGAATGTTGCGTCAACCCCACCCCATGCCAGGGCATGGTGGTGCATGCCTGTAATCTCAGCGCTAGGAAAGCTGAGACAGCAGGATCCCACAGGAGGATCACTCACTGAACTATGTAGTGAGACCCTGTATCAAGTAAATAAGTAAGTAAATAAGCCTAAAATAAAATGGGGAGGAAAGGACACCTAGATATCAGACACTCACAGATGAAGAGCAGATACTATAAAACAACTAGATCATTTAATAAATGCTGTTTTTCTTGATGATCAAATTGATATTAGTTAATATTAATTAAATTAACTTCAATAAAAAATCAAGTTTTTAAAATATTTGGTGACTGTTTTGCAGTTCGGCTTCATTTTCTACAACCCACACATCATTCACACATTAGATTCTTAGTGCATTTCCACAAGGTGATGGAAATCTAACACAGCTTTCATGAAGAGAGCTGTAATTATTACAATAATGTATTAATTAAGAAAAATTGAGTTATCTAAATTAATCTGTCTTTATCATTAAGCAGCTAGAGCACCTTTTACCCGGTTGAAAATGTGCTGGTTGGAGGAGAGATATAAGTAATCATGCCTGTATGTTAATGGACAGATTAATTTTATATTGTCAGTATTTTTTAAAATCACACTTTACTTTGTGTACAATAGTTTATTCTTTTATTTTTTAAAGAGAGTAAAAATTAGTGTTAAAACAGAAAAAAAAATACTACTAATACAGACTTTCATTTAACCAAGTAGTATGAATTTCACAATATTTGCTGTAATACGAAGTGTTGTCTTCCAACCAGTTATTCATATTGCCAGATACATGAATGCAAAATTGGAAAAAGAAAGAAAAGAAACAAATGTATGAGAAATTAAGAAGACAGAGAGGAGGAACAACTGAAAAAGGAAATGAAACTATTAACTGCTTCTTTCTTTGTAAGTAAGTAGGATGGCTTCGACAACTGAATTTCTGTTGGTCTGTGGTATGTACAAGTACCAGTTGTACATACCATAGTTGATAAAGGAGTATGAAATGCACCTTATTTGATGTGAAATTTTTGAGTTATTTAATTTATATTTAAATTTGTTAAGGAAATTTAATTGGGTTTTTTTTTGCATTTTTTGTAGCTGAATTGTCAATACAAAGCAATTATGAATAAATATAGATAATTCTCTAAAATTCATTGATAGAAGTAATACTTTCAGCTATACGTGACTGGATATTTTTTAATTTCCTAAGACTGATTTAAATACTTAGAATAACAGATTAATACATGAATTACACAAACATGATTTTATAATGATATATTTACATGCATATAGCAGAAATGACTGTGTGATCTAATTTTAAAGATGTGTTTAAAGCATACCCAAGACAAAATAAAGTGAGTGATCTCAGAAAAACACTGGATTCATTTATTTGCTGAAAATTTTCATAGGCAAGTTTAAGAGTCTTATCTTTAAAACTAAAATAAATGAAAAAAATAAAAATAAAGATAACAGACTAATATCTTTTCCATAATGCAGTAAGTTATAAAAATATTAATCAATATTTTTCTCCCAAAGATACAATAAAACCAATTACACTTCATTTCTTGTTTTAAACATCTTAGAAACATGACAAAATGTATTGAACAACTACTTTCCAACTTTGAGCAACAGATGGCATAGCACTGTCTAAAATGAAGAAAGGAAAAGATAGAAGTGAACCTTACAGTCGCCTCTACTTCATGCCAGGAAGCATATTCTTGAACAAAGGTGGGGTTAAACAGATTACCTGAAACTGACATTTTACTGAACTAAGGAGAAACACATCAACGTTCATAGATGGGTAGGCAGAGCTCGGAAGACAGGAAGATATTTGAAAAGGTGAAAATCTTCATTGTCTCAAGAATTTATTAAACAGTAAAATATTGATACATAGGCTAGAACTCTATAGTTATATAATACATAGAGAAGTTAAATGCAGATTTTCATCCAGGGCTTACAAGTGCTGAGAAGTATCTCAGTGCTCACCAGATCAGAGTTTTTGCCAATCGAATATAATCTGTAGGAGAAATTGCAGAAGACTAATGCCTACATAATGATATAAAATAGTTCTGAGACTAAATGGTGTTTTCAGTATTCTTAATATCTGTGGTACAACTGCATGGCATAAACATGTCCCTTTCACAAGGGAAAACTAGAAGGATATAAAAGTATAGAACAAAAATACGACCAAAACCCAGCAAAGCACAGAAAGGTTTTCAGCTCCAGGCCTGCAATCCAAGCCTCCTGGATGTGCTTAGATGATTTAGCAAGGAAAAGTGAATTCTATCACATAGAGAATGCTTCCTAAGAAGCGTCCTGGAAATGCCTTAGCCAGTGAAAGCTTGATACTTTGCTCCCATGATGTTTGAATCTTTATAATTTCTAAAATGCCTTCAAGGCATATGACATCTTGTTCCCATTCAAAGCACTGTGCAACATTTTTTTTTCTTTTCTGTCTCTTTAGTATATGTTTGTGGTGTGTACAGATTCGATTACTATATGGGAATGGTAAGTGTACAAAACAGATTTAAATTCTCTTCCTCCCCATGTTCACTCTACCTCTTTTTTTCCAGCATCAGATTTATTTCAAGATCTTACAAAACTATATATTATGTATACAAGCTGAAAATAGGGATAATAAGCCAAAAAACGTATGAAACATGGAAGACAATTGTACTCTTTTAGACGTCAAAGTGCTCTTTTAGATGCATTGTTCACATGGGATTCCATCATTTTTATCTTCCATATTTCTATTAATCTGTCCTTTATTTCTAACTTATTTGTGTATCTCAGTTAATTCCCTTAATTCATTATGGTATCAAATTCCATCTATTTTCCTGCAAATTACACAATTTATCATTTTAATGGCACACTAATCCACTATATATTACATATTATATTATATACAATATAAATTCCACTATATATATTGCACTATACATATATTCCACTATATATATTTTTTCAATTCATCTATTGATAAACATATAGGATGTTTCTAAGATTTAGCTTATATGAATTGTGCTCTATAAATGTGGGTGTTCATATATCACAATGGTATGGTGTCTTTGTCTCTCAAGAAGCTAACTAGAAGAAAAATGGGTCAGTCAAATGAAATAGCTACTTTGTGTTTTTTTTTCAGGAATATCAGCACTGGTTGCCAGGGGCTGGGGAGATGGCTCAGTGGAATAAGTGCTAGCCTGGCAAGTTCAAAGGCCTGACTTCAATCCCAGTTTCACCAAAAAAAAAAAAAAAAAAAAAAAAAAAAAGGCTACCAATTGCCATGGTGGTTCTATTATTCTATGCTCCTACCAACAGTGGAGAAGTGTTCCTTTCTGTGCACAACTGATCCAGTATTTGTTATTGGTTGACTTCTTGATGGTAGCCAATTCCTTCTGGAATGAGACAGAATTTCACAGTTGTTTTTTTTTTTTTTTTTTCTTTTTTTACTTTCTATTTCTTGAATGGCCAAAAATGTTGAACATTTTTGTCTTGTATGTATTGGTCATTTGTAATTTTTCATCTATCCATTTCAGATGATCATTTTCTAAATGGATTTATGGGGTTGGGGAGGTAGCTCTCTGGTCTGAGTACCTGCTTGATAACAATTTCTTTCTTTCCCTTTTCTTTCTTTTTCTTTTCTTTCTTTCTTTCTTTCTTTCTTTCTTTCTTTCTTTCTTTCTTTCTTTCTTTCTTTCTTTCTTTCTTTCTTTCTTTTATTGTAGGTACCAGAGATTGAACTTAACAAGGACATAATTTCAATTCCCAGTACCACATGTAATGCCAGCATGACACGAAGCCAGCCACTAAAACCCAGCACAGTGGTGCAGGTCTTTAATCCTAGGCTGTGGAGGCAGAGACAAGAGTATCACTATGAGTCCACGATGCATAGTGAGACCCTCTGTACCAAATAAATAAATTAAAATTAAAATAAATAAATAAATAAATAGGTTCTTAAATCTGGGTTGGGGTACCTAATTTGTTTGAGATTTTCAGTTTCTTATATATTCTGGTATAATAGTCTTTTATCAAGTAGTAGCTAGTAAAAACATTTTCACATTCTGTAGATTGTCTCTACTCTGTTCTTGGTTTTCGCTTGCTGTGCAGCTGGTTTATAATTTGGCATGATGCAATTTGTTGATTTTTGGTGTTATTTTTCATGTAAATGGAGTTTTCTTCAGAACCTATGCCTACACCTATGTCTTCAAGAGTTTTATCTATGGTATTTTCCAGAAGAATACTTGTATTCTAATGCTTAGATGTTTGATCTAATTGATTGTATATACACATGTACATATATATATATATATATGTATATATATTTATACACACACACACACACATATATGCTATGGTATCACATCTATGACCTCTAGTCCAACTGTCAATAGAATTCAGATACCATTCACAATTTCATAAGCCTGGAATTTACGCTTTGCATTCCTATAAACATTCTAGTGTTCTATTTTCTGTGACCAAAATTGCCCAAATATTACAAAAAATTTAGGTTTTTCATTTTAAAAATTTTATTATTTATTTATTTATTTATTTATTTATTATACTGAGGATCAAAGCCAGTGTTTTGTGCATGCGAGGCAAGACTTCTACCACTGTGTCATATCCCCAGCTATCTTCTTTAAAAATTTTAGTTTACTTAGAAACCAGCTCCAACAGCTTCTAAAGCACACGGTCAAATATGGTCACAGAAATGATTCCAGTTCTCTGATATGAATTTATTAGTCAACTTTCCTGTTACTGGTACAAAAATACCTGGAAGCCACAGCTTAAAGGAGGAAAACTTTAATTTAGCCCAGGTTTTCAGATGATTGAGTCCATGACTACCTGGCCTTGAAAGAGTCATAGTAGATGGGGAAAGCAGAGTAAAAGCTCTCTTTTCACTGTGGCTCAGAGGCAGAACACAGGCGAAGGGTGCTAACTGGATATGTACATCCCAAGGGCATGCTCCGGCGAGCCCCATCCAGCTGGATGCTAAGTCCTGAGGCACAGGGTTGATAATTCTGTTCCTAAGTATGGTGCCTGATGAAGCGATCAACATTCCTGAAGTCTTGAGGTGACAACTTGTGCACATGCTAATAAAAAAAATCAGTAAAGGTACAATGTCAAATACAAAATTCCACAGACATTCAATAATAAAAGTGATAAAATACTAGATTTACTAAGAAAAATTTGAAAAAACAAGGAAATAGGAAACAACCCACACATGATACAGATGGTGGAACAGCAAATACGATAAAACTGTTTTTAAAAGTGACCCCTAATTTTAAAGAAATTCAAGAAACTAGTGAAGAGGGAAATATATAACAAAAACAAATTTCAATACATAAGTGAAGCTTCAAGGGATGATGTGTACCTCATTACTAGACTTGAAGAATAAATTACCCTGTATTGAAAGAATTTTTAAAAAGTTAAAATAAAAGTGAAAGTTTCAGTCATCTGCAGGGTTCATATTGAAGACCCAAAATAGACAGGGTCCTTGAGCAAACAATTTCCAAATCTAAGGAATAATGAGAACCCTTAAGGCAATGCATAGAAGAAATCTGACAATGCTCAAGCAAGTGGTATGATATTATATAGCAAAATTGTTTCAATTCAAAGTTATATAGTTAACATTTATATAGTCACATACAATGAAAAAGCAAAGTTCAACATAATATATATGTAATACACTTTTGGTGTAGGTAAAATTTTCAATAAATAATACTCAGATAAACTGTGAGGCAGAAAACAAGAAATTAAAAAAAACAGTAATAGTAAATTGGAAAAATGGTAGTTCTGGCAGAATTTGATCCAAACATAGGTATTTTCTTTAAAAAAATATAAGTGATAAAAATTGACAATTCATGGTGTTTATTGCCTTAATGAATTAACAATTAACAATTACACACTGCTTGCTGCTTTAAGAAATCAATATTAAAAAAGCAAAAAGACATCTGTCTCAGTTATTCTTCTCTCATTGCTAGGACAAATACTCAACATTCAAAATCAAGGAGGGAAAGCTTTATCAGCTCACAGTTACTGGCGGTTTCAGTCCATACTCAGCTGGCTGCAAGGAAGAGCAGCACATGGCAGAGATCAACCTTTCAAGGTGGCAGCAAAGAGCAGAGAGAGAAGGGAGTGGCAGCAGCTCAGGCAGCTAGCAAGCCTTTCTGCCCTCCTTACATTGTGATGAAAATTACCTGTGCAAAACCCACACCCATCCAGCAGAAAAGTATAGAAGTATAAAAATGAAGTATACATCGTGAGCCCATATTATTAAGCTGAGCTGTAAATGGATATGGTCGACAATTTCTTTGAATAACTCCCTATGGTTGCAGAATGCTGGACTGTGTTGGATTGTGGTGTCGAGTTCAAGCACCTAAGTTAGTTGAATGTCAATGGAGTGCCCACTTTTGACAGGTGTAGACAAAGGAAGGGTTGTAGAAAGAAAAAATCAGGATGTGTGTGTATAG
>PVKA01041956.1:0-17737 GCA_004027165.1 Ctenomys sociabilis
TCATGAACAAACATATATTCACACGGGAAGCTCTTGAAAGAATCAACAAATGGGATCAACTCTTCTTAAAGAGCTTCTGCATGTCAAAAGAAATTGTCAACAGAGTGAAAAGCCCACAAACTTTGAAAACATCCTAACTAATAAGCAATCAGACAGAGGTCTACTGTCTAGAATTTATAAAGAACTAAGATATAACAGGGCCCTCAAATTTAAAGACCCAATTCAGAAATGGGCATCTGAGATGAATACACACTTCTCAGAGGATGAAATTAAAGAAGCGAACAAATATATGAAAAAATGCTCCACATCGCTAGCCATTCGTGAAGTGGGCTGGGTTTTAAGCCTGAAGACAAAGGGAGGAGGGGTTTTGCAAGCGCGGTTACAGAAGTGAATGGCATTGGTTAGTTTAGGTTGACCTTTAAAGTAATTAGTGGGTTTGAGAATATATGACTTTTTAGGGTAACTAAGAGGGGTGGGCCAAAGGGCAACTACTAGCTAACTCTGTGGTTTTAGCTGCATTCCTCCAACGGGTGGGTTTATGTCCCCAGGCCGGAGATTAAATGTTTTCCCAAGCTAGGCCTGAGGTTTATGACCCCACCTGAGGTTTTTATGTCCTCTTTGTTTTAGGAACAGGGATTACAGGTCCTAGTGGGGCAAAGGTTCACAGCATTAGTTCATTAGGCAGTAATTTAGCTGACATGGTGTACTAAGGCGGCACACACAGAACAAAATGGCGACGTAACCTCATGTATGTCCTTAGAAATTATTTGGGCCCTACACCCTCTTATAACCTCAACAGAGACAGAGTAAAATTATATGCAGAATGAACACTGAAGATGATTCTGTGAAGTGTAGGAGAAAAAAATAAAGTACCCTTAACTTTATACTTCATTAGAAAATACACAAAATTAAATATATGTATTAAATTTTTGAAGCAGCTACTAAACCAATAGAAATTATAACTATCAGATCAGCAAAGAAAGAAAAGGGAGGGTAAAGGGAAGAAAATCAATCAAACCAGTGTCTTTGTCTGTGTGTTGGGGGGGGTTGGAAAAAGTTCATAAAAAACAAATAACAGGAAAAATAGTTTTAAAATGTTAGTAATCACATATGTAAACATTTTTCCACCAACCTTTTAAAATAAAGGGACTATTATAACTAAAATTAAAAAGCATAATATCCACTTTTCTACTAGGTGTAGTTGTCAAAAAATGAACTAATATAGAAAACTTGAACTAATACAGAAAGAATGGAAACAGCATGTTATACAAATATGAGCCAAAAGAAGATTTATTATTAGCCAGAACAATGTTTGTTAAAGTACAGAATATTAGGACATTAATATTGTATATTTTATTGAGGCACAGTGAGTATTTCCTTTTGGTACAAACAGCATGGCCTAGAGAGATCAACCATGGGGAGAAATGGGCCATCCTACCCCAGGCAGATGTTAATCCAGAGCTATCCAGGTGATGAAGAAGACAAAAAGAAGCCAGGGAATCTAGGGCCTGTGCACTGCATGCAGGAGAGCACAGGAGAAGGGTCAAGGTGAAGAGAGGAGGGAAAAGAGGGTTTGGGGCCCCTGAGGCCAATTTCCACTCATCCTCAGGCACCTGACAGTGATCGTTTGGCCCCAGAGTTGACTTCTACCCTGATATCACACTCCTGTGTTTCAGACAGACCTGGTACCCTGCAGCTAAAGAAGTCAGCCAAGTCAAATGAAAGGCAATCCAGACTTCGGAATACAAACTGCAAACATATGCTAACCAGATACATTTTTTTTCCAAGTGTGTACAGGTTTTGGACCAGGGACTGGTGAGGAATGTTTCATTCTATAAACGAAGGCTTGAGAAAAACAATATTAACATGAATGATGTTTACAATGTGCTGTTAACAATCTTTGAGTGATACTCAAACACTAGAGCGATTACTCACTCTACAAACAGCTTGCTCACTTTACAAAATGGTTTTGCCACAGGGCGCCTTTGAGTAATGAGCTCCTTAATGCATTCTGTGCAGGGAGCCTCCTTTCAAGGTGGGGCCAGTGCCAGTTCACAGGCAGGGAACCTTTTAGAAGAAGGTGCTTCTAGCCTGGTACACTTTTCTTCTTTTTAGGTTCTTGCAGTGGGGATAGAATCACAACCTAGGTGCAAGGGTGCACCAGCTGTATCTCCAGGTGGTGCCAGGGAGTCGGGGCGGGGGTAGGTGCTAGGGTGTGTGTGTGCTGCTATTGCTTAAGTTTCCACACTTGAATTAAATGATTGTTTGTGGTAATGAACCTGGAGAGGACTATAATTTTGAGACCTTTCTTAGCCAGCAGTGCCAGGCTAAGAGTATAGGCACTTTAATGTCCACTGTGGATAAAAGGAAAAACACTTCTGAAAACATCATGCATGACATTTTAGCATAATAGAGACAGTTACACACTGGTCATATTGTAGTAAAGCTTGAATTACGTGAATAATACAACTCACTGTAGAACAATATAGGCAAGCAAAGGGATAGGAAATACACATGTATTCAGCCCTCCATATCTATGATTTCTGTATCTGTAGACTGAACTAACTAGAGATTAAAGTATTTTTAAAAGATAATAGTATCTTGGAACAGCCAAATAGCTCAGCGGATTAAAGCACCTACAAGCAGGTACAGGGACCGGTTCAATCCCTGCCCCTGGGGTGCCATGAGGCAGCCATTGAGATTGGGCATGGTGGTGCACGCCTGTAATCCCAGCTCTTGGGAGGCTGTAAACAGGCAGATCACTGTGGGTCCAATCTAATAGTGACACCCTGAACATCCTGTACACCCTTCCCCAAAATAAACACAAGAAAAGATAATAGCATCTTTCCTGGATATATACAGTTTTTCTCATCAATATTTTCTAAAGAATATAATTTACAACTGGTTTTATTATCTGCAGAGTGTCCTGCAACCACTCTCTGAAAGAAATCAAGGGATGAGTACATGTGTGCATGCATGTGCATGCTTGTGTGTGTGTGTGTGTGTAAAATCTCAGATGCAATTTCATGCATTGTATTGCATGGAATTACTTTATTTCATCTATCTAATACAATGTTTAGGTCAAAAGACAGCACATCTTCCAAGTTACCACATGGAGAGATTTACTAGTTGAGTCCATCTCCAAATTTAAGAATATCCAATTCCATTTTGCTGAATATATGCCTCAATATTTGCTTAAATTTTTGAGTTTAAAAAATGTATAAGGAATCCTAGATATGCTCAAATCTGTGTTTATCTGGTAACCAGGGAAGCTGCACAGCTGATCATTGGTTAATTTCTATATGAAATGTTATAAAGGAAAAGAATGGATGGCTGAAATTCATAGAAGTGGGTGGAAACAATTTCTGGTCGAACAGTTGAAGACCAAATGCAGCAAATGAAGTATGCGCTGTGCAAGGAAGCCCAGGAAGACTGGAATAGGAGAAGAGTGAGACAGTGTTCCAGGTGCTAGGAAGAGAGTGAGGGAAGCCCCAGGAGTCACAAAGAGCCTGATGTATGTGTGAAACCACATGGAGGCCACATGTGGGCTGGAAGAACAGACGTGGGTCCTGGCTGTGTGACTGTGGAAAGCTGCTTGGATTCTCTGTGCATTAATTTCCTCATATCTGAATGAGAAAATGTTTTAAGGTTACTGCGAAGATCAAATGTGTAACTGTGTGTGAAACACCTAAAACTATAACAGGAACAAAACAAACAGAATGATGTTTGTTAAATAGAATAATTGTTCTGGGAGTCCTCAGGCCCTTTGGGTGGGTGCTCTGTTGATTTATTTCTTGCAGCAGCCCTGTGTGGTCGGTTCTGTCTATGCTCCTTCCAGAAATGGGTAACTGCTCAGCGGTCATTTGGGGTGGTGCTGGACATTTTGAACCTTCAAGCTCTTAAATTCAGCTCAAAGAGCTAGCTCAACCTAGCTCTTTGCTAGTGGAGAAGCCACTCTGAAGTGTGGGGACATGGGCCTTGAGGAGAAAAGGCAGCTCTGCAGAACATCCCTGAAGACATTTTGGACAAGTTTGATGAGGGGGAGATTGGGGTGTTCTCCCATGAGAAGAGTCTGTAGACAAGTTCAAAGCCATGGTTACACCAGTGATTTATAGATATGTAACAACACGACACTGAGTCCAGCTCTAATACACTATCTACCTCTAACAAATAGTATCAAAAGCAAAAAACTGAATTTTCTCCAGCTTCTGAAGTGAATTTTTGACTAGAAATGAAATTTGAAATTTGATTCCAGTTCTTCTTTCTCTAAGAATTCGGTCCTCTGTGAAGTGGGTGTTTTGTAGCTGAGCCAGAATTCAGAAGCCTCTTTTCAAAGAGATGCCTACACCTAAAGCAGACCTGCAGTGCAGCCTGTGCTCCCATCCCAAGTCCTGCCCTTGGGCTTGTGTCCCAGTCCGAGTGGACTCTGGCATTCTCTCAGTCCAAGTGGTCAAGTACGGCTACCTCCACACTGCAGGCGAGCGTGACTAAAGTGGTTCAGAGAAGCCCTAGGAGAGTGAGGAGGGAGGCCCAGCTGGACCTTGCTCCAGACCAGGGGTGAGCAGGAGTCGAGGAAGATCTGTCCTGTGGCTTCTTCAGCTGTTATGTGGGTCACCTCCCCCACCCCATACTCTTTAGTAAGTCTGTGTCACTGGGCTGATGTTGCAGGTAGTGCACTGCTCCAATGGTATTCTTTTTAAAAATATGTTTTTATATTATAAAAACATTTTATATTATAAAACGGTGACAACATATAAAGTTTTTTGCTTGATTCCATCCAATAATAAGGATGATTTGATTTTTCCATTGTCAAGGTTTTAGGAGACAATTCAGTCCCTTACTTATTTCTCAAGTCTCTTACTTTTTTAAAATACCCTTTTGGTGAACAGAATTATAGCACCTATACTCTGTCCCTGCCTCTTCCATGACTCCTACCTGAGCTGTTCTTAATTTTACTGCATACACCCCATTAGATCACCAATAGGTCACAGGTGGGTATCTGACTTCCTGGTGCTAGGAGCAGAAAGACACAGAGAGAGCGGGAGGAAGACACAAAGAAAGAGAAAGAGAGAGAGACAGAGACACAGAGACACAGAGAGAGACAGAGAGAGACAGAGACAGAGAGAGACAGAGAGAGACATGGCATGAAGCAAAGGCTTTCACACTTTAGCAAGCACCAGAGCTATCCAAGGACTCTCAGAGGCACAGGTCACTGGTCCTAGGTCCACATGACAGCTTCTAATGTAGTATCTCTGAGCTGGGGAGCAGTAATTTGCATTTCTTGTGAGTTCTTAGGTGATGAAAATGTTCCTAGTCCAGGTACTAACCAGGATAACTGCTCACCTAGATTTTTCCCTGCCTTGGTGGTGCCAGAAGCAGAAGGTACCTTAGTAATGGAAAACAGTGGGAAGTAGTAGGCTGTTGATTTTATTTTTATTTAGTTATTTATTTATTTTGGTTACCAGGGATTAAACTTGCCAGGCAGATGCTTAAGCCCCTGAGCTATCTCTCCTAGGCTCAGGAGGAAGCAGTAGGAATACTTGCAAGCAATTAGGTTGTGATGTTGGGACATAAAGATCTGGACCTACTTATTCCCCAGCTTTTCCACCCTGCATAAAGGTCATTCCTGAGGGAAGAGAGACAGTACAAAAAGCCAGGAAGGATGTGGACCTTACCAATCACAGAGGGTGCCTTCCCACATTTTCAGAAGCCTTCCCCCCTCTCATGGTGCTTTATAACTCCTACTTACTATGTATGTATGTCTCCTTGTTCTGCCCCATATATCATATCTCATTGTAAGCTCACTGAGGACAGAAATTGGATTGATCATTCATTTATGCACCCATAAAAATATTAACTGAACCCTCCTATGAGCTAGTGTGTGTCTGATGCTGTGCCTAACCTCTGCCAGCTTGCAGTGTAATAAACCCAGATCATAGTTCTCAGCCAGCCTCTGTCTTCAAGCTGCTAATTCATGTGCCAAAAGCTCTAGATTTACATTTTCACAATGCCAATTCAGAAGGAAAGTGAACTTAAATATCTAGTTCTGCTGGTACATGCAAGCTTTTTTTCAGGAAAAACTCTTTCACAAAGAACTGAAAGTACTGAACAGTTAGATCATGAAGGAGTTCAGGAGCCAAGATTCTTCAGAAATGATATGGTTAAACCTAATATCTGCCCACCATCTTTATCCCATAGGTTTTGCCATTGTGAAAGACCAGATAGAAACTGGGAGGGTCAGCAGAGCTTTGCATCTCATGAGAATAGGTGTTGGGAACAACACTATGAATTCAGGACCCAAGATGAGGGAGAAGACTTGTAGACAATACAGACTTTTCATTAGGACTCCCAAAAGTAAACAACTAGTAACAAAGGTTAACTAAATGCAGGCCATCATGCACATAGACATAAGATCAGTTAAGAATCATCTCAATTTCTGTCTGGATTAAGGTAATTTTTGCCACTACTAAATGTCTGATAAAGACCCAATTATTTTTGGAGGGCTATAAAATTATACAATGCTTCAAATTATGGCTTCAGTGATTCACACACCCTATCTGACATAGGCAAAAACAAAACTAAAAAGACTGATGAGCAAGATCTAAAAGTTTATAATATGAAAATACCCATAGGATTGTCCAGTAATTGAGGCTTTGAACTATGACTCTACCATGCTTTAGAAAGTAAAAGAGAAGAACTGCATCAAAGAACTGAAAACAATACACAAGTTACATCACATGGAAATTCTTGGAGTAAAAGCATAATAATTGTTTTGGTTTGTATCTAGGTGTTCCCCTAAAGCCTCATGTAATCAATGGCGTGGCTTCTAGATTTTGTGATTAATTCGTGACCCAGCGTGGGGATTGTGGATATGAGTGCTACCCCTGCCTGGGAGTGAGTAATCTGCATTACAATGTAAGGAAGGGAGAGAGCCTTGCTAGAAGCAGCAGCCGCTGTGCCTGCTTTTTCTTTTTTGCTATTTTCTGCTGCTGTGAACTGCTGCCCTCTTCCATGTGCTGCTCTGCCTTGGAGACAACAGAGTATAGACTGAAATTTTTACTAACTGCAAGCTAAATAAACCTTTCCTTCCTTAATTCTGGGTGTTGTGTATTTTATTCCAGAAATGAGAGGAAAGTAACTAAGACAATAGCTAAGAACTCAGTAATGGGTTTTAGCACTCTGTCAGTTTAGGCAAGAAACAAAGAAAGCTAATGATATAGAAGACAAGGCAGAAGAGTGGCTGGGGAGGTGGCTCAGTAGAATAAGCACTTTCCTGGCAAGTGCATGGGCCTGAGTTCCTCCAAAAACAAAAAACAAACAAGGCAGAAGAATATAGCCAGACTGAAGCATGGAGAGACGAAGAATAAATGCATGTGCATGCAATGCATGTGTGCACACACAAGGTGCATAAAGATATAAATGACACTGAGAAGGTCTCATATGGGTTCAGATCTCAGATAAAAATTAGCCGGGTGTGGTGGCGCATGCCTATAATCCCAGCACTCGGGTGGCTGAGGCAGGAGGATTGTTGTGAGTTTGAGACCAGCCTGAGCTACAAAGTGAGCTTAAGGCCAGCCTGAACTGCATAGTGAGACCCTGTCTCAAAAAAAAATAAAATAAAATAAAAAATAAAGAGACACATAGAAAAGCAATTATATGAAGTTCAAATGACAAAGAATTATAAAAAAATCAAAAACTACTAATCAGCAATTAAGTAAGTGCTACCAACTTTAAGCAAGGCACAAAAAACAGCATCCACTGTAACAGATTCTTGTTACTCAGACAAAGAGAAAAATCTTCAAAGCCTCTTGGAGACTAGTGGAAAAGGACACACTAACATCATAGAAGCAATAGTTCAGCCAACATCTAGCTTTCAACAGACACTGTTAAATCCAGGGGGCAATGCAATGGCAAGTTTAAGGTAATGGAAGAAAATAAAGACAAATCTGGAATTCAGTATCCTGGAACATATTCTTCAGTTATAAAGTTGAAAGGAGGAATTATAAGACCAGCTAAAAGAAATAATCACTGTCAGAGGTTCTATGCCAAAAAACTACTAAAGGGAACATTTCAACAGCATCAAAATTGTCGTGGATAAAAATAGCTGAAGAAAGAAATTTGAAACAATGCAAAAATTAAATATGTGTAATATGAGTTGATACATTTTTGCCAATGCATCTCTTATGGAAAACTACTATGAACTATAAAAAAAGTAATAGAAGCATTAAATAGAGAATAAAAGAAGAAAAGTTTCTGTAGAGTTGAAACATGAAAGAAGTGCCTGGCTTGGTAAGAATAAAAAAATAGATGAGATTTGTGCTGTGCTAGACAAAGAGTTTTCAATTTCAGTCTAAGTCTATTACTTGCTGAAATGAAAATGTGCATTCTTCAGAGGGTCATAATAGAATCCAGAGTCTTCACACCATCTGATTAAAATGTCCAGGGTAAAATTCATAATTCTTCAGTACATGAAGAGAAAGAAATTGAATCAGTCTCAGGGGAAAATGACAATTAATAGGAATAAACTATGAGATGATCTAGACATCTAAATTAGCAAACAAGAACTGTGAAGCAGCCAAGGTAACTATGTTCAATGATGCGAATGAAAATATACTCTCAGTAAAGTAAAAGATGGAAAATCTATCAGAGAAGTAGAAATCATGAAAGGGAAAAAAAACCAAAATGAAAAGGACACAATATTTGATATTAAAAATTCACTCAGTGTACTTGTAAACAAAATGTAGACACCAGGGAAGGATGTGAACTTTAAGAAAACTTAATAAAAATTATTAAAATGTTACAGAATATACACAGTGTATCACTTTTCAATTTATTGTCAAGTCATAGCACATTAAACACATCATACATCCAAAATATATTTAAAGAACTTCACCTGCTGGACATCCTAGCTTGGCAACACAGTACACTGCAGGATATCAGTAGCTTGTCCTTGCAATTGTAAGGCTCACTGAGAGCTACAGTTCAGACCCGCTGTCCAGTGTGGCAAGGGAGTATCGTACTCTACAACACTAGCCTGAGAAACAGATCTAAATTCTAACTAAAATTCAAACTAATAGTTTCTTCTGGATGGATATTTTCTTTCACACCATTTTGAGGTAGTGAAATATTAAGTCAAACAATTGTTAAATTAAGAACTATTTGTATGCGAATAAATGTGAATCAATATTGATTATATTAAATGACAATGATGGCTTGCGAATTTATAATATTTAGAATTAAAATACAAGCAGTGAAAACTCCCAAAGTGGAAGGGGCAAAATTGGGTTATAATGACTAATCACTTGATCTCCACAGCTGACAGAAATACAAATTAAGAAATAATGGATGTATGTTGTAATCTGTGGTGTAAAACTTGAAGAGAAGTAATCAAACTGAAGTTGTAAATGTTACTTTCTTGGTCTTCAACAATGCGTTCAGCTGGAAGGAAAGGTGGGTTGAAACTTTACTGGCAAGTCCTGAGTATACTCTAGAGAGAGAAAGCCAGTGTCTCCCAAACCAATTGGATAACATGATAGTAAGATACACTGTAAAAAGTCTCCCACTCTAACTTTGGGCTTGGTCATGTGACTCACATTAGCCAATGGAAAGAAGCAAAAGTGAGAATGTGCCATCGTTATAACCAGCCCTCAGGCAGGTTTGTGTGTGTTTACATCCTTTCTTATTCTTCTAAGACTGATGTGAAAACATACCCCGGATGTTACAGACACGTGGCGCAGAGTGAAATCAGCTGCCCTCACACCGGCCAGCCTGGATCAACACTTTGCCAAATGGCTCTCAGAAATGTGAGGAAGCCAAAGAAAACACACAGCTGGTCTCAGCCAGCCAGGCAGCAAACACTTGTATCTGTAGACAATGGTTTTGGAAAGGTTTGTCATGCAGTGTTGCTACAACACGAACTGATAGGACTGAGGATACCTGCAGCGGGAAGGTCAGGCTGCAATGCCAGGACACAGGTCCTTGAAGAGAGAGAACTGAGTGATGCAGAAGTCCCGGTGCTAACTTGTGTCTGCTCTTCAGCTGCTGACACTTGAGATGAAGACTGGAAGAAGCACTGCTTCATTTAAAGGAGCAAGTCCAGAAGGATGGCACTGTGGGTGGCACTGCCACGTGAGCACTGCTGACTTCTTTTAGAGGCCAGCATGCACTTTATTTCCAAGGCAGAGTTTTCTAAGGCGCCTAATGTCAGCACTGAATGGGGTGAAAATGGGTTTGGATGTGCTTTTAGCAGACGGGCAAGTAAATTGCTTGAGAAGTGATTTGCTCTCCTCCCCACCAAGAAATCTCTCTTCTTAATGACCCTGTCAATAGTGTCTCTTAGAAGAGACATACAGTAAGTGGTGTTTTTATGGAAGCTGATTGCCAAGCTCATGCTGAATAGTCAGAGTCTAAGAGCTAGATGGGATTAATAAGAGAGGAATAATTACAATCCAGGGGGAAATCAATTTGGGTTATTATGTAAATATGTTATATTTTCATAGCATTTGACTCTTTTTATTTCTCAACTACTTAGTGTGTTTCTTGGAGAAAATGGGATAAAATTGCAGCAAGTGAAATTGATGGTTGGCGTGAGAATGGATTTCTTATGGTGACGAGCATTAGACTTAGGAGAAGGGTTTTGTAAGACAATTGTGAAATCTGCCTTCCCTGAAGCCTGTGAGAACAAAAGCAGAGCCCATGGCTGATCTGGGGGCTTAGAAACTGGTTGGACAGTTTGGTTTTCATCTTTTCTAGGGGAAGAAATAAAAGACCAGAAAGCCTTGATACTGAAATCTTAGTGTTTGCTAGAACTTTCTCCTACCCCCAACCTTGTTTACACCCATCAGGAATTTCTCTCTCTCTGATCCACACATCCACTTTCTAGCCAAGGGCAAAACTTCACTGCAGACTTAAATTTTGTTTGGGACCAATAGCTAGTTCCTTAGGGGGAAGAACATGGATTTTGGGCTCAGACATCCAAATAATCATCCAAATCCACTGAGTGTGGGTACCGTGGGTCTGGCATTGGACAGAGCACACAGATTTAGCATCTTGCTTTCATTGTAATGTGGGAGACAGAAGAAATCCTGCCCTATAAATAAAAGTACAAATATTTTTTTCTTTTATCTATGCCGTTGGGTGGTGGTGCATAAAGACATTTAAAAATGACTAGGATAAATGAAAGTTCATTAGAGATAAGGTGGCCAGGGAAACTCTTTCCAAATAGGTAACATTTGTACAAAAGCCTGAGGGAAGTGGTGTAGAAAATATGTAAAAATGGAGGAGAATACTAGTGCCAATGCCCCGTGGCTGGAATGTTCTGGGAATGTTTAATAAGCAGCAGGAAGTTCAATATGGCTCAGCTGAGAAAGCCAGATGGAGTGTGATCAGAAATGGGAATTTGGGTCCAGATATCTGGGGGGCTGCAGGACAGGTGGGCACTTTGAATTTCATTTGAAAAGTGATAGGACAGAGACAGTCTTGAAAGATTTGGAGCTGGGAAGTGACAAGTTTAAAGTGCATTTCTAAGGGGCTATCCCAGCTACTGTGTGCATGGTCTGCAGGGGCATGGAGGGAAGAGCATCCAGAGAGGACCTGATGGCAACAGTCCATGGGAGAAATGATGTTGTCCATGGCCAGATTGGTGGCAGTCAAGCGATGACTCATTTTGATAGGAAGCCTGAGTTCTGGCACTGTCTCTCACAAACTGTGACCTTGGGCAAATTATTTAGATAAACTTGAACTTCAGTTTCTTCTTTAAAAAAGAAGAAAAACTGAACTTCAATTTCTCCTTTAAAAACATGTTGATGCATATATTTCCTTTGTCATCATTTGGCACAGCCCAGATCCTCTGTGTCCTAGGGTCTTGCAGATCCACATTCTCCCCTGTGCATAATTGTCCTCCTTCCAATTAGAGGGAAATCCTTCAGCATTGGTGGTTATGAGTATTTCTCATTGGTGTGTGGCTCATGACCATCCTTTGGGTCCATCAAAAGCCCCTTGTAGTTTAGTTTTCTCTGTTCTGTCTTCCCATTCTCCTTTGACTTCCATCCTCTGCCAATCATTCTGAAGAGCCTAATGTGCATCTTTTGCACATCTATTGTTCTGTGCATGATTTTTAAAAAAAAAATTCCTTCTTTTCACCATATAGTTTGTTTTCCTTCTTAAATGAACTGCCTGTTCCAGGTCTATTCTCATTGCTGTGTAGATATTTTGTCCTTTGGTGCTGTTAACTAGTGTATTTGCCACAGTGAGCATCCAGTATAAATAGCATAGACACTCTTCTAGTTCCCTGTGGGCTTAAATACCTGAGCATACTCTTACTGAGCCTCTTTGGGCTTGTGTGGAAATTTCTTGGCATGTACAGCCAAGGACCTCCAAGTACCACACTGCTTTTCAGGGTAGTGCACCCCTCCCACCGGCAGCATATAGAAATTGGCAGTCTCCTGCCTCCTTTCTGGCACTCGGCATTATCCAGTTTTCCCATTTTACCAGTCTCATAAGTTTTAAGATCTTTGCTATTTAATTAGCATTTCTTTGCTTACTAGAGAATCTGAACATCTCTTTATATGCTTAGTAGTCCTTTGAATTTCTTTTTCTATAAATTCTCGAATCATGTCCTTTCATATTTTTAATTTTGGGCTGCTGGCTACTTTCCTTTTGACTTGCAAGAGTTTCTTCGTAGCTTCTAATAATAAATTCTTGCTTGATATTAGATGGTATAAGTACATTTATTAATATTTTCCACATGTCTTTCACTGAGTTGAAAATACTCAATTTTAGTAGAATTGAACCTACCTATTTCTACTATATAATTTGTTCTTCTGAAGTATTATTTAGGAAACACTTTTCTA
This sequence comes from Ctenomys sociabilis, assembly GCA_004027165.1. NCBI lineage: Eukaryota > Metazoa > Chordata > Mammalia > Rodentia > Ctenomyidae > Ctenomys > Ctenomys sociabilis. Next base: position 12,852 of record PVKA01041956.1, read on the forward strand.
TAGTAGATTCTTCTATTTTTGAAGCTGTATCTATTCTAATCATTTCAGATACTTTGCTTACACATTGAAAATATTTTATCCATTTGAATTACAATAATATTTGGTAAGGATTCTGTTAATTTTTCTTATGTTTCAATTTTTCTTACACCATTATAAGTGATGCTTTGATTTGTAGTGCTATTGTTTTATAATAGAAGAAGAGGAAGAAGAAGGAGGAGGAGGAAGAAGGAGAGGAGGAGAAGGAAGAAGGTGAAGAGGAGGAGGAGAAGGAGGAGGAAGAAGAGGAACAAGGAGAAAAAGGAATAAAAAGACAAAGAGGAGGAGGAGGAGGAAGAGGAGAAGGAGAAAGAAGAAGTAGGTGAAGAGGAGAAGAAGGAAGAAGAAGACAAAGAGGAGGGGGGGGAGGAGGAGAAGAGGACATCATCTTTTTTGACTTTCCATTTGGTTCTCTCATTCTGTCTTAGACCAATACTGAACTCTATTTTCATCATTGTCTCATGGTATAGTTTATTTCTGGTAAAGCAAATTTCTCTTCCTTATTCTTCTTTCTTAGATGTGTCTAACTTCATTATAGATTTTTATTTCCTCTATGGAAATGACTGAGGTCTAACTTACATAAAAGTTATATATGGTTCCAAGTTTATTACACTGAATAATTATGATCTTTCCATGTTTATATTCCAAATCAGATGTCAGCAATTTAGGTGGATGTATAAAAATACTGAGAGAACCTTAAAATCTAGAATATATTTATCACCCCAGGAATTTTCTTATGTTCTTCTGTCAACCCTGCTTGCTTCTACCATAATCATTTTGTGTTTACTACTTCCACAGTTTGGTTTGTCTGATTTAGGAATTCATGTGAATGGAATTAGATATTCCATATTATTTTAGTTTCAGTGCTTTTTATTTAGGATTCATCTTTGGTGTTTCAAGTAGTAGTGTTTTATTCCTTTTACTGCTGAGTAGTTTATTTTCATTTCCTTACTGATAGACTTGGTATTGCTCCCAATATCTTTGATATTGTATATGAGGTTATTAAAATGTCATTGTTGGAGTATTTTTAATTTTTATTTGATAGATAACTAAGGGAAAGTTTGCTGGGACTTGTAGTAGGATTGTATTAACTGCAAAACTCTGCTAAGCCATTCTTCAAAATCATTGCTGTAGTACACATTTTGCAGCAATGTTTGAGAGTTCCAGTTGCTCTAGCTCCTCCCCAACTTTTGGTATTGGCAGTATTCTAAGTGGGAGGATTCTAGTGGGTGTGACCTACATCTCACCATGGTTTTAATTTGCATTTCCCTGGCGATCAGTGATACTGGACACTTGCACATGTGTGTGCACGGCTAATATTTCTTGAAGTGACTCTTTAGAGCTGAGTCATGTTTTTCATGGATTGCTTATATTTTATGGTTGACATAAAGGAGTTCATAGCTCTCCTCATCCTTGCATCCATTTTATACAAGCTTCTGTCAGATAAATAAGAATATTTTTAGTCATAGCTTGTCTTTTCATTTCATAATGGTGCTTTATATCAGCATGAATTTTTAAATTTTAGGAGACAAGTTTACCAGTTTTATTTCTTTTATTATGGTTAGTTCTTTTTGAGTTCTAGTTAGGAAATCTTTATGTATCCATTATTGCAAAGATATTTTCCTGTGTTTTTTTTAATTCAACAAATTTTATGAAAATAACCTTTATGATTCTAGTTTTTTTGTTTTTGTTTTTATTTCTTTGTATTTAAGGCAGAGTGTGCAGGATCTACAGTGTCTCATTGCACAGATTGGGCTCCTATGATCCTCCTGTTTTCAGTCTCCTGAGTGCTGGAATTACAGGAGTGCACCACCACGCCCAGTCTCAATTGCAGTCTCAGTGTGCCCCGGGGTGGGGAGGGGGAGGGCTGCAGTCCAGGACTGTGATTCTAGTTTCTACACTTAGATCTCTGATATCTCTTTCTTTCTTTCTTTCTTTCTTTCTTTCTTTCTTTCTTTCTTTCTTTCTTTCTTTCTTTCTTTCTTTCTGGAATCAGGGATTGAACTCAGGCACTTGCACTCGCCAGGGAAGCGCTTATTCTACTGAGCCATCTCCCTGGACCTTCTGATATCTCTTAAAGGATGTATTTGTGTGTGTGTGTGTGTGTGTGTGTGCAGACTGAGATTAATTTCAAGGTTCAAATTTTCATACAAATATCAGCTTGTTTTGTCATGCTTTCAGAAAGACTTTCCTTTACCTATTGAATTATTTAGGAGCTTTGGTCAAAACATGTGTGCATGGTTGTGGCTTTTGTATTTTGTGTCATTTATACACTGTTGCCAATAAAAAAAACTATCTTGATTCCCGTAACTTCAAAATACATTTGAATCAGTTTGTGCAAGCATTTCTACTTTATCATTTTTTCCAAGCTGTTTTGGCTTCAGTAGATCCATATATATTTTATAATCATCTTTTCAATTAAAAAAAAACTTCCAAAAATATTAATATGAGTTCCACTAAATCTTTAAGCCAATTTGGGAAGAAAAACAATTTTTATAGTATTATAATTATATAAATCATTATATTATTATTATTATTACTATTAGTGTAGTACTAGTAGCAATATAGTATTATTGTCTTTGAGTACTGTGTTGTTTTTCCATTAACTTGTTAATTTTGAAATTTCTCCCAGAAATGTTCTACAATTTATAATTCATAGGCTTATGTGTCTTTTGTTTGTCATCACAGGTATTTCATTTAACACTATTGTAGATGCTCGCTAAATTTTGTTGTCAAATGGTAATGTTAATATATAAGATTTGTTTACAGACTTTTGCATTATCAGGGATTGAACTCAGGGCCAGGCCTTTGCACTGAGCTTTACCATTTGGCCCCTTTTTATGTTCATTTTAGTTTTTACAACAAAAAACTCCCTAAACTGTTAAATTGCCCAGGTTAGGCTTAAAATTTTAATTTTCCTGCCTCAGCTTCCCAGGGTGAAAATATATATAATTAACTTTTGCATATTGATCTTATATCTTTCAATTGTATAGCAGTCACTAAATTTAAGAGTTTATGAGGTCTTTTATATACAAAATTGCATCATTTCTGAATAGAGCAGTTTCTCTTCTTCCTTTTAAGTTTTCATATTTGTATTGTTTTCTTATTGTGCTAAACAGGGTTTCCCGTGCAATGTTTAAGGAAATGATGATAAAATGAAACTTCACCTCTTAATTTTGTGGAAAATTTAATGTTTTGCCATCATATGTGATTTTATCTGCAAGCTGTTTAGCAATGCACTATATTAAATATAAAACATTCCTTTTTATGATAGGAAAAATAATAACTTTTCAAAAGATGTCCACATCCTAATTCTAGGAATCTGAAAATACGTTAAATTTCAGGCAAAGTGGAATTAAAGTTGCAAATAAACTTCTCAATAATATGACTTTAAATTAGCAGTTTAACCCAGATTACTTGGATGGGCCCAGCGCAATCACAAGAGTCCTTAAAAATGGAAGAGGCAGAAGAAAGGCATTTGAGGGAGATGCAACTGCAGGAGAAATGATCAGGGACAGCCAGTCTCATCGCTAGGGATAGAGGGAGGCAGCCACAAACGTGGTGACCTCTAGAATCTGGGTGTGTGGTGCAAGGCTGCAAACTCCCCTGGAGCCTCCAGGAAGGAGCAAAATCCTGCCCATGCCTTGATTTTCATCCAGTGACACTTGTTTTAGACTCGTGGGCTCTAGAGCTTTAAGAGAATAAACTTGTGCTGTTCTCAGCCACCAAGTTTGTGATCATTTGTTATAGCAGCAGTAGGAAACACTTATATCTTCAATTCCTCAAGAAATTTTGAAATCAACGTTCTCCTGCTTCCTGCCTTGACCATTATTTGCCATGCCTCTGCACTGTCCTGATTGGTCCTGTGCCTTACAGTTTAAAAATTGTATTGCAGGCATAGTGAGAAAAAAACCAACAGGACTAAGGTGAACAGTTTTATGCTCCAGGAAAGGCATGCTCCCTCATCTCCCAGGTCACTAGTGTGGGGGACGAGGAAATTTGAAATACAGTAGAGCTGGACCTAGCGCTTTCTTGCACTTTTAATTTGATTGTACTGGCTTCAACTATTTTGTGTGTAGGGAATAAGATTTCTTCCTCAAAAGCTTGGGTGTGCGAGGCCCGGGCATCACTTCATGCTTTACCGCTCCTCAGCTGCTGACCTCGTGGGCCACACGAGTGCCCTCTGCTGCAAGGGCCCACAGTGGACTCCGCTCCCACACTGCCGTTCCACACTGCAGGAGGTGCCTCCTCCCTTTGACGTGCGTCAGCTGTGAGAGGGCCCCTGTAATGGTGCTTCTGTGGCACGGGGCGCTTCAAGAGGGTCGTAGTGGTCCTTTGTGCACAGTGACTGCAGTCGTTGTGTGTGAAAGCTCAGAGTACCACAGAGGGTGCGCTTAGATGCCCTGCTTCCATGTAAATCACAAGGAACATCCATGAAGTTGCTTTAAGCTGTGTGCACCAGCCTGTTTGGAATTGTGTTGTTATCTATAGAGAAACTGTGGAAGAACTGATATTCTTATAGTATTAAGTGGTACCATCTGTGGCCTTCAGACATATTTCCACTTAGTCAGGTGGTCGTATGTACACATATTATTGACTAATAATATGCTTTACTAAAGCTTTAAGTTTTGCTTCTCTGGAGATCTTTTTTAGTCTACACATTTAATGATTCTGTGGCTAATACGGATTATGTTTTAAAAATTACATTTATTAATGGGTGATCTTATGTGTTAAAATATTGTATTAATTTTTGAGGTTATTCTTAAAACCAAACAACTTTATCAGGCTTTTTTATTCTGCTAGATTCTGTTAGTATTTATAGGTACATATTTATAATATTTCCAAATAGT
>PVKA01041957.1:0-17731 GCA_004027165.1 Ctenomys sociabilis
CTTTCTTTCTTTCTTTCTTTCTTTCTTTCTTTCTTTCTTTCTTTCTTTCTTTCTTTCTTTCTTTCTTTCTTTCAAACTGGGAATTGAGCTCAGGTCCTTGCACTTGCCAGGGAAGCTCTTATTGTACTGAAGCATCTCCCTGGCCCTTTGTTTGTTTTTTGAGCTTAGGTTTAGTCTACCTATTGGACATATATTTTGATATTTATATCAAGTGTTGAACATAATTTCATAAAGTAGTTTTCCACCACATTTTCTCTCTTTTTTTCTGAATCCAATTTTAAATAAGTTAAGTACTTGATACTTTCTGAAGATCATTGCTTGTGTGTCTTCCTATATTTTCTTATTTTTTTTTGTGGTTAAGTTTGGATAATTTCTATCAGTCTGTTTAAGAGTTATTGATTTTTCTATTGTGAGAGAAACTGATTCATATTATTTTAAGTGCATTTTAATTGAATACTTATTTTCATGTTTTAGAAGTTTTGTTTCATTTATGTTGCTTTCTGTTCTGTAATTTCCTATCTCTTCTATAAAACTTTTTTCACCAAAATCCTTAATAGACTTATTATTTTACTCCTTCCCAGTAATTGAAATATGAGGCTCATCCTTGGATCCACTGCCATTCACAGTATTTTCCCTTAATCATTGTAACTTTTTGTGTTTCTTTTCATATCTTCTTAAAAATTTTAACCTGGCATTTTGATTAAAGTGAGGAGATTGTGTAATAAGTTATTTGATGCTTTTTGTATTGTCTTTCATTCTTAGAAATTTAAAACCTTTTTTTCTTGCAGGTAGTAAGTAGTATTACCAAATGATTCTTCAGAGTCCTTTGAAGAATGCATTATGCTTGTGTGGTATATGATGGTAAATTGATTGTGTTCAGCTGTGGTTTCAAATTCAATTTAGTCAGATTCTTTTTGCTCTTTAGCTAATTTATTGGATCTGTCTGGGTTTGAGTTGGAAGTGGGCTGGGTCATAGCTGTGGGTAGTTTTCATTCATTACTGTCTGTATAAATCTGCAGAAAGACATTACTTTCATCTCAGCTTCTTTGCTATTACTCAGCGATCTTCCCAGAAGGGCAGTAGAGGATTGGTAGGACAGATGTTCTTGTTTTCACAGGTGACTTTCTATCTTCCAATTTGTCTTTATAATATTCACTGGCTTTATAAGGTCTTTTCAATGCTCTTTGTCTGAGAAGGAACCACTCTTTTCCCTCCTATTCCCAAGTTCATTTTTGATGGTTAATGATAACTGTCAACTTGACTAGATGAAGAAACCTCTACCAAACTAGTAAAATACACTGTGTCTGTGAGGATGTCCAGAGACAGTTGGTCTCTCAGTCAGCATGCTGAGGGGAAAGGCCTGCCTAGATTGTGTGTAGCACCATCAATGGTCTCACATCCAGGACTGACATAAGAGAAAGAAGGAGGAAGGTGGACCATGCTTGAAAATCTCCATTCTATTCCATTCTATTCAAGTGCATTCATCTTTTACTAACTGCCATCACCTGTGGTCACCAGACTCTTAATTTTTTCATCCTTTTACTGCAGTCCTACTTCAGCAGTCCTCCTGTGAACTTCTAGATCTTTGGTCCCAGACTACTAATTTATCCTTCATCTTACCTATTCTGTCGCTTCCAGCTTAGACTGAGGAGCTATCGATTCATCTTGTTCTTTAGTATGTAGTTGACCATTCTTCTGCATGACATGAAAAGCCTGTCATATACACTACTGATTCTGTTCCTTTAGAGACCCCTAAACAGTACAAGATCTTTGACACAAGGTGGGGATGGAGTGCTTTGATCCTGCCAGGAAAGATTATCACAGGATTGTGTCCACTACTTTTCAAGACCTTTATTAACATTGTGAATTTAAAAACATCCATTTTTGTCTTGTTTCTTGTTGTGGGCCACTAAGACTACTTTAAATCTTGGGACCTGAGCACATGACCCCACTTGACTAACTCAAGGGCAGAGTAGGTTATACTCATGTCACTGTGACTTAGCAGTATTGTTGCCAGGGTTCACAATGAAAATAATTTCATACAGGAACGTAATTTATAGGATTACTTTATAGCAGTCACCCAATGAATCAAGTACAGAGGAGTGCAGGAAATCTATCCATGCATTAAAGACCCAAAAATCCAGCTGAGGGCCTGGATCCCACAGCAATGTCCTGCATGAATGGAAGCTAGAAAGCCTATGCCAGTGGGATGAAGGATCTGTGTCCATAGGCTCAGCTTCTGTACTGCAGCCAGGAAATGATGCTTAAAGTAAGGGTCAGAGCACTCCCAACAAGTCCCATAACCATCCTCAGCAACAAGGAGGTACCCAGCACCTCCTCTGATGGGCACAGCTAGGTTCACAGCAGCAGCCGCAGCACCTCCTTTTCCTCTTTAGTTTTCCTTTTGATTTTGTTTGCAACGATCCTCAGGTGGACCTTCCACATCCAGCTCCACACTGACTCAGACCACCAGTTGTCAATCCACCAAGGATGCTTTGATACACGTGCCCTGGTTATGGTGCTATGTAAAGATGTAAAGTATGAGCTAACAACATGTAAAAAATTATACAATAAAGATGCAAGCAAGGCCAGGAATATAGCTCAGTAGAATAAGCACTTGCCTGGCAAGTGCAAGGTCCTAAATTCAATTCCGGGTACTGCAAAAAAAAAAAAAGAAAAAAAAGAAGATGCAGGCAGATTTCTTGCCCTCTTATGCTCTGCTCCACACTGCCTGTTTTGCATACATGCATTTTTTAACCTTGGGACTTCACTTGCAAAAGTCTTCCTTGGACCCCCAGCAGGCCAACAGTTCTGGTATGGAGTCAAAGTTCTTTTATGTGTTCCTGCATTCTAATTAGAAGTGGAAACTCAATTAACCTTTTCTAAGAACACAGCTAACTTGATTAACACTTTTCAGATGTAGTTCATTATGTTGTGTAATTTTTAAGGTCACATTCATATAGACGTGTCTATACACATTTGTCCCTCTTGAAGGTCCTTTGCTTGTTAGTGGTGCCTTTCACCACTGTCTATGTGACAGCGCAAAAGGCTTCAGTGTTGGGAAACCTGGGTAAGTCAAATGCTATGTTTATATGTTGATGATCGGACTTTAGGCTGATTGAAGATGGTGCCAATAAGAATTTTATTCTTTAGTTGTTATCAGAATTAAATAAGTTAATTTTTATACATGTACGTGCTTGGTAAGCCCTCAATAATAAATCAAGCTGTGGTTCTAAATCATTGTATTTGTCTTTTCTTGTCTCACATCTGTTGCTCTATTACTATTCCTTTTATCTATTTCTCATTCAAATTATCTGATGTGAATTTATATGCATTCTAGTGGGTGGATTGCTGTTATATCTCAGAGCTTTGCTTTCAAAGTGTTTCCAACTTAGCAATTTAAATCAGCCTGACAAGGGCAGGTGAGATAGCTCAGTGGAAAAAGTGCCTGCTTTGGCAAGCGCAGGGACAAGGGTTCAATTCCCAGTCCCGCGTGCTGTGCCATAGAGTCCTGGCATGGTGTCACACCTGTAATTTCAGTGCTGGGGAGGCTGAAAACAGAATGATCACCATAAGTCCAATTTGCGAAGTGAGACCCATAAATACGTAATAAATGAATGAAATACATAAATACAAATACATAAAGGAAATAATGATAGTAATAATAATAATAAACAAATAAATAAACCAGCCTGACAACACAGATGAAAGGTAACTGAGAAAATGGCTGAAATATTTAATTTTTTCACATAGCTACTTTATTTAACTCTCTATCATAATTCTGATGATTTCAGAGCATGATAATTTCACAAATGAATTAGAGTCTTCAGAAAATATGATCAATGATTAGTAACTTCAGGTGATTTTTGTAAAGATATGTTTGAACTTCTATAATTTACTATACCAAATGCATTAAAACAGCAATGCTATTTATTTACAAATGGGTAGAACATAAAATAAGACAATGACGATGCTTTTTTTTTTATTGGCAGAACCAGGGACTGAACTCGGGCCTTTGCGCTTTCCAGTTAAGTGCTTATTCTGTTGAGCCATCTCCCCAACCCCAGTGATAATGGCTTGAGCTACCACACACTTATAAGACAATGTTAGGAATAATCCATAATATTTTTTTTTGAAACTGCTAAACGTGTTGCTTAATACAAATTGTGGAGTTTAGTCTGATATTCTTAAACAGCCTGGACTCTACTCTCATAACAAGTAAACTTTTGTCTTTTTATGTAACTATCAGAAAACAGGTTTTAATTTTTTGCTATTTTTAAATAATGTATAGATATGATAGTAATATTAGTCATATTATATTAGTAACTATAAACTAGCAATTGAGGTTTTAGACAAGTAGAGAATAATGCTAAAACCCAACTATTAAGTTACAAAATGTTGAAATTGGAGTTGCTCTTAGCTTATTGTGGGAATCAGAGTAAGCTAAGTAGGCAATGATGATAATACATAAATATGAATATATTCATATGGATAGTCATGAGATGTATTTTGAAAAATATATTATAAAGAGATTTTTAGTTATAAAAGCATCAGAGTTCACTTACACAACTTGAGATACAACAGTGCTGGAGGATACAATTTTATGGAACCACTATAATATGTAGAGTCCTTGGCCTTCCCAGTGTCATTATGTGTCTTATCTCTGCATGCAGTCACAGACGAGTACCTCCTTATGGGCATGCATAATGTGAGTCTATACAGAGAGACAGACTAAGAAAATAAGAGAGGGCATAGAACTTCCCACTCTGTATCACAAATACCTTCCAAGTATTGAATGGTGAGCTTCAACTTAGTAAGAACATGGAAAGGACACATGGATATTAGATAACAGGATAAACCATGGCTGTTGAGAGTGCAGTGTTCTGATCAAACACTAGTGTATATTGGGGTTGATGAGTAAGCAATGGTGTCTGATGAGAGGGGAGTCTCAATCCTGTGCAACTGGAAATGCTTGCATCTTTAAGTCAGGGGAATTTCACTTTAAAGCTAATAGTGAGAGCAGTGTGTGTGCCAAAATGACAATTTAGACATTTTAAGAAGTAAAAACTGTCATGTATCATATAAAATTAAAAAACATTCATTTTAGTTTTTTATAGTTCCTTTGTTTTTCTCCCTCATTTGCCCTTTCCGCCTATGGTATATTGCAAAGATTTGGGAACTAATCCTGATCTGACCATGAGGTAACACTAACCCACAATGTGCTGATTTAGGGGCTGCTTTCAAAGATTTGCATACAGAGGAACTTCTCCAGAGCAGGAGGCCATTTAGAATGTACAGTGCAACTAGGTTTGGGGAGAGGCTGGCACCCAAAAGGAATTACACAAGGGAAGTCCTAAACTGGGCAGAGGTGTGGAATGAGGGGGGAAACTTGTGTGTCTGTCTAATGGCTCCTGGAAACACGGTATGGGTCTCTGGGTTAGACATCTCAGTAGGGTGGCAACAGCTTGGGGCCTTTTATAGCTGCAGGATTTGTTTTGTCTCTATCTAGCAGTTGTTGCATAGAGTTTCCTGGAGAATGAAAAGCAGCTATAAACATACATCACTATGATATGGCGATTTCAGTTCCTCTAGGAAAATTCCCAGTAGGAGGATATCTGCTTTGAATGGGATTTGCAGTCCTAGTCTTTCAAGGAGTCTCCACATTGATTTCCATAGTGGTTGCCCTAGCCTCTCCAACATGGACTATATTGGAATATTTTGCTGAATTCACACACCTACCATATTTAAATGGCAATAGAATACCCTTCTCTGACAAAACTAAACAAAAAAAGAGGATACAAATGAATGACCATTTTTTATCTGTATAATCAAAAGAGTTAGAATAGATACATTCTCTCAATTCAATCAATGAACAGAAACACTTGTTCTAATAGTGTTTGTGGACAGAATATCATATCTGCATCTTGTACAATGAATAACCACTAAGACAAAATGCAATGTATTAATTATTGAAACTATCCTACTAATTGCTTTTGAAACTCTCATTGCTATCTGTTTCTCAACAAAATTATTTAAGAAATATGAGAAATAATGCCAGAAAAAAGAAAAAAAAGAATGAAAAGCAGGCAGTCTCTATGTGACCCAAAACCTGCTTATCTGCACAGTGTTTAAAGCAACTGAATTTGTAAAACTGTTTGGTGCTGGTAAAATTTTGACCCAGTGAATGATAGTCTGTAGTGAAGTACTAAACTAGGCTACTTTTGACTCATTTGTATGACAAGCTACAGTAGCTACTCTAACTGAAATACATTTAAAACTCACCTTTGCATGAATAACATTTCCTTATCTCTCAAACTGTATTTTATACAAAATACCACTGGGGCACCCTCCCTTTGCTCCCAATCGAGATTATAAGCTTAGAAATATATTCTAATAACTGGAGCCATGCTCTGATGCTCAATGCCCCCTTCCTTGTCATGAAGCCAGAGCTGGCCCACTCTCCTTTGACCACCCTATTCCCAGCAGCTTGGCCAGAGTCTATAGCAGAGTAAGCGACTGAGCAATAGAATGAAGCACCTGAAGCTGTCTATCGAATTAACAAAAACCCATAGACATTATTTTCCTTCAGAAACTGAATAATTAGATTTAAAATATTTTACTCATTGAGAAAATCCTGAAATGCTGCAATGGAGTGAATTCTGCAGAGATAATTATTACTTTTAAATAGGTTTTAAAAAATACTCTAGCTACTCTTAAAGGTGTTAGAGGCTTCCTTAACTGTGATAAATCCCTCAAGCCCAAGGTTTTCATCCCTGCGGCTTTGATGTTGTAGAGAAAATGCAAGTATTCACATCCAGATCCTCCTCGTTATCTTACACTGCTGGCAGTGAGCCTGTTTTTTCTTTTAAAACAAGAGATGTTATGCATGAGGTGCTTTGCCTAAGCCAAAACTTCAGTATTCAGGTTGAATTGCAGTGTTGACACTGCAATATATAAGTTAAGTTTTGGGTTGCAGTTTGCATACCTGTTTCTTAAATGTTTGCCATCATCATCAAATGTTTATCTTAAAAATGTGTCACTGTAACTCATCTCTTCTTTAATGTATACATCCAATCATCCAAACTCGTCCAATATTGAAATAATGTTATTTAAATATAATTGTCATACAGTAAGGTGCACATTTTGTAGTGTCCAATTGAATGAGTTTGATATGAACACACCACTAGTACTACCATGATAATCAATGTAATTAACATCATCAGCCTCTGCCCAAAGTTCTTTTTATCATTTCAAAATTATTTTCAAATACTTCCACGTTCCCTCCCTCTTTACTTCAGCCTCCCCCCTTTACTCATGTGTCTTCATGTGAAACGAATCGGGAGATGGATCTTCTTTAAAGAGATGGGGAGGGGTATCTAGAAATGGAGCGGAGTGAGTTGTAGAGGGAAAAAGAAATAAAAAGATTTAAGAAGTGCTGTGTACATGGACCTAGTCCCCATGATGAATGTAATCATGGTGGAGTGCAAAGCTAATGAGAAATAGGTCTGGCGGGATTTTGACTGAGTCATGGTGAATCTGTGGATTATTTGGGGAAGAATTATTATGATATTAAAACCTTTAAAGTTTTGACCACAAATAAACTGTGCTTTCAGTTAGGACTTTGCTCGTCTCAGCAACAGCGTGTAGTTCTCACTGTATTGGCAAATGGAACTCTTGGAATTTTTAAACGAGACTTCTCAAACTTTTAATGTCTTCTTTTTAATTTCTTGTGAAGAACTGCAATAATTTTTCGTGCTTTGAACCGCAACGTGCTAAAGTCATCGGCGTTGTATAGCATGTACAGTGGATTACTGTGTAAATTAGAAAGCAGGTGTAGCCAGCAGTAATCTTTAGACTACCTTATCATAACTTCAGCCAGACAGGGAAGGGATAAAAACCACCAGGAAGAATAATATTTAGCACTCCTTTTAACTTCCTCCCCAACACCCTGCCCGTTGAACACTGACCTCTTGCAGAGCTCCAGCGTTTCTTTGTCGACCTATGGCATTTCTTCTTTAAAGAAGAACGAAACGAGCTCCCCCTAGAGGTATGTTAGTGACCTACAAGCTGATATCTTGATAGCTTTTTAACGTGTGTAGACAAATTTACTAAGAGACAATATTATAAATTATTGCTTTGGAAATTATTTTTGATATTGTTTAACATTTAACTCACCCTAAATTTACAGTCTGATTGTGCAGGAAAATTTTCCACATGAAAATTATTAAATATTTAAACTTTTTCTATAAGTTAAAGACATTTCTTTTATCCAAACATTTCTCCAAGGAATAGTTCTTAAAATTCTCTCACATAATATAAAAACAGGGGATACTAACTAGCGTTTTCATTAAACCATTGAAATATGCATCTGTATTTATAATTTTAAATAGATATCTATGTTACCTTATGAATAAGAATCAATATGGAATATAAGAAATAAATGTTCAAATTGTATGATACATAAAATTGAAAAGCAAATATTGGAGGGCAAGGAATTATCAGTGGAATTATCCAGTACACAGTGAAGGTTTTATGGCTAATCTTTACTGTATTTTCATACAAAGCCTCTCTTCACCAAAATTTCCACTAAAGTAATAGTTGTATGTAATAATTACTTAAATGTGAAAATTTCACTTTGAAAAAAGCATGTTTGCTTTCAGGTTTTACATGCAACTGTTTTAAAACTTCATGCATTTTAACGTGCATAAAGATCAATTTCAGGACTAAGCTAAGTCAGTGCCTACAGTGATCATTCTCAAAATTGTCAAAATAACTTATTTTTTTTACTGCTGCCTTATTGTAATCTCTTGGCAACACTATTGAATTCCATGTAGAATGTTAAACTTGCCTGCATTGCTGAAGATTTTCTAGTTGGTTCTGCCAGCTACTGACAGACTATTGTGGTATTGGATCCTGGAGAAACAATCCTTTGAGTTCAAGATAATAAAGCTTGGAGAAAGAGGGACCTCCAGTGATAAGAGAGAAAAGGAAAGGTAGATTTCTGAGTCAAAAGACAAGGTGAATGTCACTTTAAGGGCAAAATCTCTGCTAATGCTGATTAAAGTCTCTTCAGAGGACTAACAGTACTTAAGGAATTTATAAATGTTTTTGGGACTATTGCTGAGACAAAGCCCCAAATCTTTCTGACTCATATTCTCTTAGTGATGAATGACAAGTAAATTTTATTTAATTTCTGCTACAGCAATACTAAGGCTAGAGGTAGTTGGCCTCTGTTATGGCTCTTATTTAGCTGTTTCCCCAAAGGCTCATGTAGTCAAGGCGAGGCTTTTTGAAGGTGGTGGGATCTGGATTGTTTGATTCTGTAACTAAATATGTACTGCTGGGTTGCAGTGCTGCACCCTGGTGTGAGTGCTACCCTCGCTAAAGGTGAGGAGACTGAGGGAAGATAAGGCACAGAAAGACAGCACTGGGGCTGCTCGCTGCTGCACTGCCTGCTCCTGTCTGGTGCTGCTTTCTGCCTGCTCCGCAGCGCACTCTGCCATGTCTTCCTCCCTTAGAGTCAGCCCCTTATGGGTTGAAACCTTTACAGACTGTGAGCCAAAGTAAATGTCTCCTTTGTCAACTGTGGGTGTGATGTACCCTGCCTCAGCAATGAGAAAACAACCAAGAGAGCCTCAAAACAAAAATAAGAGCGCATGCTGATTTAAAAAATATATCTGCTTTTGCTCAGTGGCCATGAATTTTCATTCTTGCAGAGGTCAATTAATTCACCTGTAAAATAGATTTTTAGAGGACCTCTTTTGAAGGTGTGATTTCAAGCAAAATCATTTAAAAATTTCTAGCTGCTTATTACAATGCCAGAGCATCAGTGCAAAGAGCACAACAAACCCACAGGATCTGCCCACCTCTCAACAAGAACTATTGCTCTACCGTGGGGTGGTGTTATATAGGTCTTGCTTTTTGTGTCTATTGCTTCTGTGGCAATTGAAGATGAAGCACTGGATTTACCCCCAAGCCTTCAAAGCTAGAAGCAAGCACGAAGCTTGCTAAATCCTGAAATATTCTTAATGAGAAGAGTGGACTTGCAGAACCACACCGAAGTTAGCATCTTCACCACCTCCCAAGGGGGCATCAGTGCTATTGCTCAAGTGGAATGTTGCGTTTGTCTACCATCTGTCTACCTGGTGATCATCCATTACCATTCACGTAGTCAGTCCTAAGGAGAAATGAGCTAAATCCTTAAGTGACCCTACATGTCCTTTAGAAGATTTACTAAAAAGTCCGTTTGGATCAGATGGCAGCTATTTAAAAATCCTTACCAATGATGCTATTATTTTCACTTGCTATTCTTTCAGTTATCCATCTTTTTCAAAAGTTTCTAATATATTTTTAACTCACTGTTTATTCATACTTCTTCTGTCAAAATAGCAGTCGCGTGACTACAGGCAAATAATCATTTTACTGGTTAATTTCCAGTGAAACAATTAAAATGTTATCCAAGCTCTGCTCCGTAATTATGTTGGTGCTACTCAGACATGGTCCTAAAAGTTATCTACCGCAGTTTTAATCCCCAAATCTCCACAGGTCATGACTTTTTAAGAATGAGTCTTCTCAGCTTCAAGGGACCAGACTTATGAAAATCAACACAGGACCCAAGGATGATCTTTAATGCTCATGAAAAAGATCATCATTAAAGGGGAAATATGAAAATCAAGGAAAAGTTAAGATACAAATATGGAGAGTCTCACAAATGCAGCTAGGAGGCATGGTAGAGGCACCACTTGTAGGTGATTCCAGCTGCTGCCTGGCATGGTCACCTCCATCATTTAACCACAGGCATCTGGAGTGACCTACGTAAACTGGACAACGTTGTTCTCAGAGACTCTGTAAATGGTCCCTGTCACTTCTCTCCATAGAAAATCCTAGTGTTCCTGCCTCCTGCCTCCTTCAGAGTGGTGGTTCAGAGCTGAGCCCATTTCTCACATGGACATCTTCAAGACCTCACATACAGTCCTCTTACTTTTACAGTTTCTCACCTCGAATAGCTTGTCAAAAGTTATCTGGCTGTTGAACAGTTTTTATCTTTCCTTCACATCAAATAACTTATTAGGACAGTTATTTTATTTTGTCTTCAAAAATGGAGATTATCTGTTATAAATATAACATAACTATATGAGTAAGCTTTAGCATAGATTAGATCCTTCACAATTTATAAGTGTCCACAAATACCTACATCTGTCATGAATCATTACAAACCAAGTATTTGGAATCTATGTGAGCTAAAGCTGTCTTGCACTCTGACAAACAGCTCCTATTTTCTTCTATGACAATTTTCTCCACAGAGAATATATGTTCATTTTATATATGGCTCTGATTTGTTCTGGAAAGTTTTCTGTGATTCAGTGTACCCCAACATAACTTTCTATAGTAAGTCCTCTTCTGTGCCATGCTTCTATGCGATGTTGTTTTAATTCAATGGAAATTAATTTCCATTCACTCATACAAAGACCACAAGTCTGGCAGAAACAGTATTGGTGACCTAAAAGCCACCTGGCTATGTGAAGTGTATTTTTAGGGAAAGGTCTACAGGGTGTTCAGGGTCTCACTATCAGACTGGACTTGTAGTGATTCTCCTGTTTACCGCTTCCCAAGTGCTGCTGTTATGGGGGCATGCCTCCACACGCAGTCTCAGTCATCTTCTCAGGGTGCTCCAGAGGTAGGGCCAGCACTGCCAGTCCAGGGATCAAGTCTGGGCCCCTGTTCCTGCTTGCAGGCATTTTAATCTGCTGAGGTGTTTGGCTGGTCCATGAAGCCTATTTAGGCCTGTTGTGTGTATAATAATTTTTGGAGTAGTCAGTAGCTCCACTGGCTTTTTCAAGCTAATATGGTTCTAATTCATTAAAAACAGTGAAATTTTGTGGGGGAGATAGCTCAGTAGAATAAGTACTTACCTGGCAAGCATAAGGACCTGAGTTCAATCCCCAGTTCAGCAAATAAATAAATAAATAAATAAAAATAAATTTAAAAAGTGCAATTTTACCAGTTGGAAGGAAGGCCAACACCAATGCAAAGTTTTTTTTTTTTTTTTTCTCACTATATCTCATAGCCAGGTTAATTAATTTGAATTTCTGGCCACATGAACTGAGCTGAATGGAAAACTAAGTTCATTGGTAATACCTTCAATTTCAAGTTTCAATGTTTTGGCCACACTTAATTCCAAATCTGTTATCATAGTGCGGAAAGTTCACTGAAATCTCTCTCTCTCTCTCTCTTCTTTCCCTCCTTCTTTACTTTCTTTATTAATCTTTTTCATCTATTTATATATTTGGTACAGGCTCTCTTACTATGCAGCTTAGACTCATAGTGATCCTCCTATTTCAGCCTCCCTGGCACTGGGGTTACAGGCATGTACCACAATGCCTGGTTTTGGTGGCTGGCAAGGTGCGCCCAAGGTGTGGCTGGCATGACACGCAGTACCTGGGATTGAACCAGAGTTCTTATGCGCGACAGGCAGATGCTTAGAGCACTGCACTATTTCCTCTGCCCTGAAATCCCTTTTCTTCTGTAGAGTTTGCTTAGTCTTCAACTTAGTGTTTATAAAGTACTTCATTTATTTTAGGCATCAGCACATAAATAAGCAGGTAAGTTCTAAAGTTTTCAGATCCAAACAGGGCATGAATTATTTATATATGATAAAGAGCCATGGGGACAGTTTTGAAAGTGTCATCCACTACAAAATGAAACTTGTGCTAGTTTCTTTTTAATGGATCTAGAGGTAAATAAAAGAAGGCTGTCTTTTCTGTCAGGCAAATCCCTGACCAAGAATACTGGATGAGCTTTTATATCAGCAAGTGTCTTTATCTCAGAAGGTCTCTTTGCTTCTCTTTTTATTTTCTGAAAAAGGCAATTTTTGAAAGCAAGCATTGAACTATGTATGAAGGGCAAAAGTAGTACATGATGGAATAATTTGATATGGGAAATCTTGAATCTTTTTTGGCTTCCGTTCTGTGATCTTTGCATATCAGCTACATTTATATTCAAAGAGTGGGTGTACTCTACAAATTTTATAAGCATATAAGGCCCATTTGGAAGTTTGATTATGGTTGGCTGTTGCAAATAAATGATTTTCTGCTTTGCCTGTATTGATAATAATTAACTTTTTTTTATCTTTAAGCATTATATATCCTTATCCATTGAAATTACTGTAGCCTTTTTGCCATGGAACAACTTCACAGATCTGTTCCAAAGAGTTATAAAGAAAATGGCAAGAAGAATCATATTTGGCTATGTTTGTAGAGGCTTCAGTACATAATCATCTAGTTCCAAAGCAGGGTGGAATGGCAGGGGCATCACAGTGGAGAGACAGTTCATGGTGAGGAAGTAAAAAGGCATCAAAGAGCAACAGCAGAAGCAAGCCTGCCTTTACCACTTATCCCAAATAGGTTGCAAACCTCTTAGGAGGTACCACCCACACCCATGGTGTGGCTAGTCTTCAGCAAATCTGTGCCACACCCTGAAGCATACTAATTCCAATCAGCGGATTAACTTCCTACCATAAACCCTCAATGACAGTATCACACACACACACCAGCTCCACACACCCACAATCCAGCCCGTGCCCCAGTATGAGTGTGTGAGGCTTTGGAGAGATTCTAGATACAAGCCTTAGAGGGGTTGAAGAGTCCAAATGTAAGTAACTGAAGACTCAGATATGCCAGGAGTGTGGCTCAGTCCAAGTTTGAAGATCTCGAAACAGGAAAGTTGAGGGTATAACTTTCAGTACCAGATGGAACCTGAGGACTTTCAGAAGTTCTTACTATGTCTTAGGTTTTCTGGCCCATCACAGTATCCATTATCCTACGCATACACCCTCATTCTATGGAGATCTGGTAGCTGTGCTTGCCCTGTTTATGATGCCTTGCCAATTGTTTTGCCTCACGAGGTGCAGAACCACAGTGCTCCTTGCAGCTACGTGCAGGCTGTGTCATTTATCTGCAGGATCTGTGCCATTTCCCAGAATTTCCACAAGGGGTGTCATCCATCCAGACCACTCTGAAGAACTTGCTTTGAAGGTGTCTGTTAGCCATGTTTTCTATTAACTTCTGTGGCTATTTTTGTAGCAGTATTTGTACTCTCTATTAGCACTTCCCTTCTCCTGTGTGGCTCAAGATTATTCTAGGAATTGTTGGTGTTGTTTCCACCCCACACCCAATATAAAATCCTGTGTTTAGTGGTTACCACTGAGTCAACTCTGGCTTAAACTTTCATCTTTCTGTTTTCTTCTGTGCTATTTGTCGACACTCTGTATACCCTGGAAGCAAACCATCAGGCTTTTGGGGACATACACAGCATACTTTCCAGATTTCAGTGCCTCTCCTGATAGCTCCTTCCCTGGAGTAAGGAGTCATTGGCTGTATGGAATCTGGCTGACAGGTTTAGTTCCTCAGACACTGCCTTAGGCTGCCCAGGAAGCCCCCTCAGGCAGGTCAGGGTCAGCCCCTACCATCTTCCCAAGTTATCCAGTGGTTGTCTGGATAACAACCCCTTCGGCTTTCAGAGATGAAGAGAGTATGTGAACACATTTGCTCTGCCAAACTTAGTGTATGGAACTTAATGCTTGGTGGAAGGAAGACTTGTCTGAATTAGTAGCCAGCCCATTTCATACTCTGTCATCATGGGAGTCAGGGGTACTCAGATTCCTATGAATCCATTCCAAGGTTGGAACAATATCCTCTTTGTAACTAGTTTCCTGTCATCAGTAGTGAGTCAAAGGCAATAAATCTATTAAGGAAGACCAAACCACAATCTTGCAGCTCTCTAGCAGACCACATCTGCCTGCAGGCAGATACCTGGCTGCGATCCTAGGTTAAATGTGACTTACCTCCTGGACACCAGCAACTGGCTTAAAATCATTCTGCAAGGCCTGACGTTCTATCTTGGATTTTGTGCCACAGGTGGTTCACAATTTAGCAAGCAGGGGGACTGTCCTGACCCAGAGGGTGGGTACCTATGGCCTCAAATGCACCAGGGGCAGCAGCTGCAGTAGTCAGCTTTTGTTGCCACACAGAACTACAGTGTGTGTGTGTGTGTGTGTGTGTGTGTGTGTGTGTGCACGCGCGCATGCCCATGTGTTGGGGAGCAGAACATATATAATAGATATTGATTTCCTCATAGTTTTAGAGACTGGAGGTATGAGATGGGTGTCAGTGCATTTGGTTCCTCCCTCCTGAGGTTTTTCTCCTTTGCCTGTTATTCTTGTCTCTCTCTCTGTGTCCTGATACCCATTTCTTCTAAAGATACTGGCCATAGTGGATTTATTAGGCACACCCATGTAGCCTCATTTTTTAAAAATTACTCACTTAAGGATCCTATCACTAAATATATTCACATTCTGAGATAATAGTCATTAATGTTTTAAAACAGAGGCACACAGTAAGCAACTTTGGGCTGAAAAATCTTGAGTAAGCAATCAAGATTTTGCTAACATATGTCAAGGATAGCTATGTCCCTTTCTTCCATGCTCAGCTCATTTTTTCCTTTATTAGTACCCTTCATTAGGTAAGGGCAGATAAGAGCTGGATGGCCTTGCCACATTAAATCCTTCTGATTCCTCATCTACCCCGTTCTTATGAGGCCTTCCAATGAGGAACATTCGCAAGGCTGAGCACACCTAGAATTCTACTTAATAATAATTCTGCTCTTTGTGGTTATCTTCACTTCAACAAGCCTTTTTGTTTTATTTAAAAGAAGAATGTTGGGCTGGCCAAAATTCTTCTCAGTGGATTAAAGCACTTGCTTAGGTAGATGCAGCAGCCATCGTTCAATTCCCTGCACATAGTTCTGGCTCCACCCTCAGAGTGTAATGACTGGGCAGGGTGACAGGCACTTGTAATCCCAGCCCTTGGGAGACTGAACACAGGTGGATCACTGAGTCTGATCTATGTAGTGAAACCCTGTAGACCCTGTCCTAAAACACACACACAGACACACACACACAGACACACACACACACACAAGTTTAATAAAAAAAATATGATAAAAGAAGAATGCTACTGCTAGCCTGTTGACCTCTCTTCTCTTTCAGCCTCTTTCAAAGTGTGAAACGTAGCATAGGATGCATTCTTGCCCTGTGTCAAGACCCCTGATCTGTCCCATTTTGTCTAACTATCTCTAATTATAAACATAATACAAATTTATTACCAAAATGAGGCAAAGATCCTAATAATATGTGTCTTAATCCATTTTTATTGCTACAGTAGAACATGAGAATGAGTAACTTGTAAAGAATATAGGTTCATTTTGGCTCATATTGGAGGCTGGAAACTTCAAGACCAGACAGTCACATTTGGTGAGGACTGCCTACTATTCCAACCTCTTCCAGCAAGAAAGACATGAGGGGTAGAATCAAAGAGCAGAACATGAGGGTAACCTTGCTTTATATCACTTGTTCTCTTGGCAATTAATTAATTCTCACAATAATGGGGAATTGATTATTCACATGAATCACGGTGTGGACAAGTGACACTGAAACCACCGTGGTGTGATAGCATGCTTCTCAATATTCTCACAGATGAATACTATTTTAAGCTATCCATTTTTGCTTTATTGGCTCATACAAGTGAATCATGGATTATAGAACTTTAAGACTATTTTCCATTTTTGGTGAAGCCATTGTATCATCATTGTTTTTAGGAAAATAACTAAATATGGTGGAATGTTGCCAAAAGCATGAAGTATTTCTCATCTGGGGAAAGAAACATAATG
Organism: Ctenomys sociabilis; assembly: GCA_004027165.1. NCBI lineage: Eukaryota > Metazoa > Chordata > Mammalia > Rodentia > Ctenomyidae > Ctenomys > Ctenomys sociabilis. The sequence goes on from PVKA01041957.1 coordinate 16,726, forward strand.
CAGTGGGAAGAGGGAAAAGCATGTGTCCTTAAGAATCTCCAAAAGCGAGGAGCGGAAGCAGAGGAGGAGCTGAGGAGCAGGAGGAGAAGGCAATCCATGGAAGAATAAAGCATTGCAGAGACAACCAGTGGTCGCGTCTTCCTTGCAGGCGAGGATGCGCGCGACAGACGTGATGGATCTTCACACCTTCCTGTACAGGACCAGAAGGAAGCATCTTTGGCATTGCAGACCGCGCTTCCATTCAATTCTGTCAGGCCACACTGACCAGGTGTAAACACAGGACCTTCCTCCAGGTACAGAGCCACATACCTATAATCTCTGCACTCAGGAGGCTGAGGTAAGAGGATGGTGGGAGTTCAAAGCCAGGTGAGGCTACAAACTGAGTTCAAGGCCAGCCTAACTGCATGCCAAGACCCTGTCTCAAAAAGACCAACCAACCAACACACAAACACAAAGGACTTCATTCTGAAAACGGGTTCACAGAGGCAGAAGGGCAGGTGGCCAGCTGGAGTTGGCAGGAGGTGCCTGCCCCTAGTGTAGACCACTGGCCTGCAGCAGCATGGCACAGACTGCTCCAGTCCTGGCTTCAACACCCTCAGTTGCTGCAGGGGCATGAAATATTCACACCGTGCATTGCTTGAATGTAAAAGTGGGACGTGCTGCTGGGGTGGGGGCTCAACCTGCTGAGCGGACCGTCCTCCACCCGTCCCGGTGGGCTGGAGTTGTTCCGTGAGGGCTGGGGACACCATCAGAACCAACAGGCAGTGCGGCCTCCCCAACTGGGGTGAGGGCCGGCACAGACAACAAGATAGTGCCAGATCAGGGGTCTGCAGGAGAGGACTGAGCTGGAAACCTCGCTCTGTCCTCACCCCAGATGGAAGAGCGCGACATGGAACAGCAATAGCTGCGTATGGGAGAATTCCTGGAGTAAGGTCACCATTCAAAAGCAGAGTGCAGTGTGTGTGTGTGTGTGTGTGTGTGTGTGTGTGTGTGTGTGCACTCGTGT